>JAKSZP010018979.1:0-53612 GCA_022478985.1 Massospora cicadina | reverse complement strand
TATTGATTAGCTGCTAGGCCCATATCTGCCATAGACCCAATACATTGAACTTAGTTAATATCCTCAATAGGGACCATTAGGCCTCTTCTAATCTCCTGATGCTTCTTGATGACCATGTCCTTGTTGGTGAGGCTTCCCAACAGGAGATTATTTAGTCGCTGATAAGCTGGTTCTAGGATATCTGGTGTCAGGATTTTAACCAGATGGATCCTTACAATAGTATCAGAATTAGGGCTTTCAGTTATTCAGGCGTAATTGCCAACTAAAGCCTAGTTCAATACTTTTAATGTTATAATTTTTTAGAAGTTTAGGTTTGGCAGAAGCTGCATTCACTGCTGAAATGCCATCCAAAGATTTTGTAGGAGTTTCTGGTGGAAAGCTGATAAATTTGTTATAAATCATCTGAAAATGGTTCTGCCAATTAATTCAGAGCACTGGCAACTCATGCCAAGGATGCTCGAAGTTCTATTTAAAAATGAATTTATATATGATCAACCAGAGACTTATGCTGAGGTTGGATTGACATAATATAAATATTCAGTGATCAGATGAGCAGATCTGGAGGGAATCGCTATGAATTATGAATTAATTAAGTTCATGATCTGATAGAGTTTTGGAATCAAGAGGATGATGGGTTTTCTGGTATTTGATTGGCCAAAGAGCACTTGGGCGCAGTAGCCCTGAAAGTAGTATATATAGTCGTTCATTCCCTCCTAAATAAACATCTCTTGTTTGCCCATCTTTCCTGTTTGTTTGAAGTAACTTGGAGCAACTAAAGTGGGGAAGGTGGGATAGGAGATCCCCAATAGGCGCGGGTGATCACGCCTGGAGCGGCTAATGCTGCCAGCTCTCATGCCTCCTCCCTGTGAGGAACCAGCGGGAACCTGGCAAGCTGGCAACCACGGATGCGCTGACAGGCTGCCAACCTTGAGGGGTGCAGCGCAGGAGTGCCATAGCCACCCAAGAAGGGGGATGAACTCGCCGGGGCATGCCCAGATGGGTTAGTGAAGGGTTGTGAGGGTGGGGCAGTGAAGAAGTGCCTGAGCCGCCCAGGAAGGGGGCAGGACCTGCTGAGGCACACGCCAAGGACACCTGGGGATAAAGGCGAAGCTGTTGGTGGTTAGTTGGTGGGTTGGACGCGGACTTGTAGGGGTTGGTATGCCAAGGAAGGCGAAATAGCAAAGAGCCAACCAGTCTTCATACTGGTTGGACTAGCACACTAGTGGAGCCCATGGTTGATAACATGACAGTGGTGCTCACTAAAGGGGGCTTCGCTGGTGGGATGCTTGAGTAGTTGGAGGTTTGGTTACAGAGTAGCGAAAGCCACTGGTTAAGGCCAGCACTTCTTTGAGAGGGTGCTGGGGGTCTTGGCCCAACATTGAGGTGGGTCACGCTGAAGGATACCATCTGGTTAAGTGGTTGGCAATGTTGGGATTTTAACCAGATGTATCCTTACAATAGTATCAGAATTAGGGGTTTCAGTTAGTCAGGCGTAATTGCTGTCTAGTTGCCTAGCTCAATACTATTTAATGTTATATTTTAAACGAGCTTAGGTTTGCTGGAAGATGTGTTCACTGCTAAAATGCTTCTGAAGATCATTGTGGGAGTTTCCAATGGAAAGCTGATGAATCCATTATGAAACTTTTGAAGATGGTTCCGCCGACTAATTTTGAGCACTGGTGACTCATGCAGAGGATGGTCGAAGTTCTATTCAATTATAAATTTATATATGATCAACCAGCAACTTATGCTGGGGATGAATTAACCTAATATAAATATTCAGTGATCAGATGAGCAGATCTGGAGGGAATCGCTATGAATTATGAATTAATTAAGTTTATGATCTGATAGAGTTATGGAATCAAGAGGATGATGGGTTTTCTGGTATTTGATTGGCCAAAGAGCACTTGGGCGCATTAGCCCTGAAAGTAGTATATATAGTCGTAAATTCCCTCCTAAATAAACATCTCTTGTTTGCCCATCTTTCCTGTTTGTTTGAAGTAACTTGGAGCAACTAAAGTGGGGAAGGTGGGATAGGAGATCCCCAATAGGCGCGGGTGATCACGCCTGGTGCGGCTGGTGCTGCCAGCTCTCATGCCTCCTCCCTGTGAGGAACCAGTGGGAACCTGGACAGCTGGCTACCTCAGATGCGCTGACAGGCCGCCAACATTGAGGCTGCAGCGCGGGAGTGCCATAGCCACCCAGGAAGGGGGATGAACTCGCTGGGGCATGCCAAGATGGGTTGGTGAAGGGTTGTGAGGGTGAGGCAGTGTGGAAGTGCCTGAGTCGCCAAAGAAGGGGCAGGACTTACCGGGGAACATGCCAAGGACACCTGGGGCTAAAGGTGAAGCTGTTGGTGGTTAGTTGGTGGGTTGGACGCGGACTTGTAGGGGTTGGTATGCCAATGGAGTCGAAATAGCAAAGAGTCAATCAGTCTTAATACTGGTTGGCCTGGCACACTAGCGTAGCCCTTGGTCAATTTCACAAAACCTGGTAACACCCAAGGTTTTAAAGGGCTTATTCCATCAATGCTTTTTAAATGTAGGAGGCAATTATAAAGGATTTGCATGGCTATCTTGGTGTCTATCATTTTTTTCACCTCTTTGACTACTACCTCCTATGACGCATACAATGGATTGCTCTCTGAAGCATCCACGGAGTCAGGAAGCTTTTTTGTGTTTCTACCCGATGTGGTATAAATTAAAGTAAGGGCGGATGAAGGATACTCAATGACGCATGTATATTTTTTCTTAGGCTTGTCGTTAGTAAAGACTAGGCGAACTTCATAATCTAAAAAAGAGAAATTTCTTTTTTATATTTATGATTCTGTCATACATAATCATGAATTAGTACCAATGAGAAGCTAATATGCATTATTTTCCAAAAAAAACGCAGGGGCAGCAAGTAAGAGTTTCTCAATTCGTATGGGTAGAGAAGATTAGGCTCCAATAGCTCTCATGTTGATAGGCCCTGCAGTTCCAAACATTTGTGAATAGTCCAGGTCAGGTGCCAACTTAATTTTATTAATGAACTTTGATGAGATTACATTCACTGGAGCACCTGTATCAAGGATGTCTAGAACGCGCACCTTATTGATAACAACCTCTACCTTAGTTTTGTGTTACCAAAAGTAGGGGGAGGGCGAGAACCTCCTTCAGACGGAGAGTGGAGGCAATTGCATTGAGCTATTGCAGGGTATTTGTCTCCAATATATTGGAAGGTATGGACCTGCTGGGGCCATCAGATAACTGTTCCAATAAGCTGGTCAGAATCACTAGAGGTATCAATCACCTCTGAAAAATTTAACAACTGTTAAAGGTAGGTTTGTCGTGGTATTATGGCTATATTAATTCTTTCAGGCCTCAACCTATCTGGAACCTGCACTTCCATAGAGGCTCCCAAAACATATAGCCTGCGTCTTCACAACCCCCTTCAGACTCGTCATCAGAGGAAAGAATGCATCTCAACGATTTACTAAGAGGGGGCTGAGAAACGGGCTTAATCTCCTCACATGGGAGGGATTTGTCGCTCTCATCTACCCTTTTGACTTTTTAGGGAGCATCGTAGTAGTACCAACTTTTGGGGTAGGCGTTGGAAGTGTAATGGCTTTGACTTTTGCCATAGAAGTGACCGGCTTGAGCTTCCCTATAACGGCAGGTTTCAAACTAGAGGCAGCCTGAGTTGTGGCTAAGGGTGATTGAGGCAGCGGCTTAGGTGGGTGTAATACTTTAGTCACCTCAATAGATTTATCAGCAAGAGGGGGACCAGGAAAAGTGATAACTGACTTCACTGGCTGAGCTTTTGGAACTGAGGTTGGAGGGGAGCGCTGCCACATAACTACCACTATTTTCTGCCTATCCTCACATGGTGGGGGAGTATTTTGGCATGGCAACTCTGCAGAAGCGGGGTTCCAGAGGGATACAGCCATAGAAGAGGTTGAAAGGGTCAGAGCTGATTCCCGCTTTGGAGCTCTTTGCAGAAGGTCAAGTTAATAAATGTCAGCTACTGCTAGCAATGCCTCTTTGATATCCCGTTCAGTTTGGAAGGTGTTCTTGACTGCGGAGATATGCATTGCCTAAGGGGGATATGACGCCAAGCTAGCCACGATAGCAGGCTTATCATCATCTAGAGAGAGCAGTTTGTCCAGCAACATAGGTTTATCTTTGCTATAGAATCTCTCAACAAATGAGGTGATTAATTCTCCCTCTTGCAGGCTAAGGCACATAAAGGCCTGTTTTTGCCATTATAAACTCTGCTTTGCTTCAAACTCGTCAATAAGCATTTGTTTAACCTCCGTCCAGGTGGTAAGCATAGCCGTTTGAGAAACCATGATCTCCTGAGCTATCCAACTTATGCAGGAAGGATAAACTTGGTTTTTAAAGGTCAGTCGCTCCTTCCATCACAGGTTCATAAACATAAAGGAAGGAGGAGATACTTCCCTCACCAGGTGTAAATTTGTCCCTGAATGGAGCTTTAACGATAACAGAGGAGGGCCCATATGGGCCTTGTGAAGAGTGATGCTCAAGCCTTTCGAGGCAAGTCAAAGCACTGGCTAGTTGGTCTCTAAAGCAGATAGCCTTGATTATGGAATAGTTATCATTGTTTAAACAGGTTTTGGTGGCATACAGGCGCCTCTGTAGTGAGCACCACACGTTGGATTTTCGACGTGAGAGAAGCTCTCTGGTGCTAATTGACATAAAATCCACCAACTGGGTATTTAAACCACTTAAAATAATAAAGATATCAAACTCCAAAAACTAGAAAGGTTTGGGCTTTCTAAAGTTTTATTAGGCGTCACTGGGATAAGATAAAAAATGAACTCTCTTGATATACAACCAGTCAGTAATTGACCTACCTTGAGGGTTCAAAGGGAACAAATTCAGAACGGCTTGTTAAATTCTGAATAAGGAAATATACGAATTTAAACTATTAAAGCTCAGAAACTCACTTCACTTTGGCGAATGATGTATGAGGGTTAACTCTAGGCAATATGTACTCATGGGGTAATGAGATAATAAATATCAGACAAACCCCTTTGGCTAAAATTATTTTACCTTGGGGGACCTCCACCACGCCTATAAAAGAGGGTGGTCCCTGCTTAGGTGTTTGAAAGGATTTGGACATAGCAGGAGGAGAAACCGCCGATGGACTCCTCAGGTTCTTTTGCAGGGCCGGAGTAATCTGACTGTTTAATCTTGTGTCATTTGCCCTTGAATATTGGAATAGTGTTACCCCAATTTGTGGGGATCCACCAAGAATTGGACAGGGTCTTTTGGCCGATTTTTTCATCATTTACCTCTGAACACTTTTTCTATACCTTGGACTTATAATTGTCCAACAAGGCTCATCACACTACTACATCATTTTTAATTTAATTTATTGTGAGGAAGGCTGACCATGGTATGGAAACTTCCGAATTTGACCCAAAAAGAAAAAAAACTTAGTAACAGAGGAGGCACCCCAAAGAAGCGATGCTATCTCTTGTTGCCAGCGGGAACGCCACTATGGGGAGGGGGAGGGAACGTGTGAATGGGGCCGTAGCCACAATTGAACACGTGTGGAGGAAAGGGTCTGATTTGATATAACAAACTGGGAACCAGGAGGAGACCAGCTGTCAGTGACGCAGTGGGAGGTACCCAAACATCCACGCTTGAAAGTGGTCCACCAGATGAGACTGGAATCTGTGGACAGCTTCTTGGAGGGTGGGGGTGGAGCCTGCGATGGCATCCAAGACAATCGTGTGGATAGTCCACATGGCGATTGCAACCACCAGAGCACGGAGGGAGGGTGGAAGGGGGGTGGCCATTGATAAAGCAAACATATTTCTTGACAGATGAAGGGATCTGTATGATCCTGGCCATGAAAACGTTGAACTTCGGGCCATATCACTCTAGAGGTAGGACACTTCTCCATGCGGTGGAACAGCGTTCTATACTGGCCACACATGATGCAGGATGATTGTAAAGCGTTAGAGCGCTCAGCCGTAGGTACACCCGCCTCAGGCAGCGCCACACATGGGAATGGTTTTGAGGCTGCAACAGAGGATGGTGTGCATATTTCCAAGTAGTCTTCTGAGTCTCAATGGAGTAAGGGATGTCCATCATGTCCAGGTAGTCCACCCTGGATAGGACACGGGGCCATGTGGGGATCACTCCATCTGGGATGGCTAGCCCCTGTACTTCTTGTGTGAACTGAGGAGAGGGGCGGCCTCTCTGGGCTGTGTGTCCGCTACTACGAATTCTCCACTCAGCGCTCCACATAAAGAGGAGGATTCGTTTGTAGTGGGTTTTAGTCCCATGAGGACCTGTGGCCAATGGGTGTGAAGCCAGGTATTTCATCAAGGAGTGAGGGTTCAATGGATTGTTAAGGCCCAAGGCGCGGGAGAAGTTGGAGTGGGCCACGCGGGACCAGCGTTGGGAGGGGAGCGTAGGGGCGGTGACGGCTGCAATCTAGGTGCCCAGGATCTTGGCAGCATGGGCTTTGAAGTCAAGCAGGCCCATGCCACCGTGATGATGAGGGCCAAAAATGACCTCTAGCCATAATGGTGGTGGGCGGCCTGACCAAAGCCATCCTTGCAGAAGGGCATACAAGGAATTGAAAAAGCCTGGGGAGAAGGGGATGGCGTGGGCTCCAAACCAGACTTTGGAGAGGAGCATAGAGTTGGCTAAAACAACCTTGCCAGTAAGGGAAGTAGGGTGGGCTCTGAGGGAGGCCATGCGCTTCGTCACGTTGTCTAGAATTTAACTTTCCATTACTGCTGAGGCATACCCGCCTGCCTCCACCCACACGACCAGATGGCGGACAGGCCCTATGGTAGGGCGTGGCACGAAGGGGAGCACTAGTGGGGCGGTGTGGGGTGATCTGGGAGGGCGAGCACGTGTGTGAGCAGATGGGCCGGGCTGGGCACTGGTCGCTGGGGCCCAGCAGGTTTGATACCGACCAAGGAGGATGAAAACAGTTTTGGAAGCGTTCAGTGCAACATTACTTACCCAGGAATACTCTTGGATGAGAGCTTCAAGTGCGCGTTCATCTTTATTATTAGACACCCCAACAACACAGTCATCTGCAAATGCCATCATCTTGACTGGGGCTTGGCCTAGTACATGGACCCCAGTGAGTTGAGCATTCACGTTTCGAAGTAGTGGATCAAGGCTGAAGTTGTATAATAGTGGGCTAAGGGGGTCCCATTTTCATAAGCCCCTTTGAGGGCGGACTACTTCTGTTAGAAAGCCAAGGCCACACACTGCCATTGTTGCAGATTCCATAAGCATTACCCAGTTGATGAAGCGAGGGGGTAAGTGTAATTGGAGGCAGGCCCTGAGTTATTCCCAGTTTATTCTATCATAGGCCTTCTGTTGGTCCAAGAATACAAGTGCCCCAGAGGCTGTGGACTGGCATGCGTTAGCCACAGAGTGCACGTTATCCCAAATCGACCTTCTGGGTATGAAATTGAATTGTTCTGGGGAGATGGTGGCAGATGCTACAATCCCTAAATGGTTAGCTATGATTTTAGTTAAAATTTTTGTATCTGTGTTAGCTAAAGCAATGGGGCGCCAGTTGGCTAAGTCTAGCTTATCCCCTTTCTTGAAGAGTGTGACAGTAAAGGCCTCATGTCCTCCTGGTAGGAGGCGCATTTCCAGAAGGCTCTGGTTAAATGAGACAAGCAGCAGTGTAGATATATCTTTGAAGTAGTTTTTATAGAATTCATATGGAAAGCCATCTGGGCCTGGGCATTTCCGAATTGATACACCATGAATGACTGTCCATAGTTCATTCAGGGTAATCAAATTCATTATTTCTGGGTATCAGGAAACAGTGCGGATTGGGTTTGGTCAAAAAATTTCGCCACTTTGGCTGGCTGAATTGGATCAGATCAGTATAACTTGGAGTAATACTTTTGTATTTTGATTGCCACTTTGGCTGGGGTATCCACGATGGAATCATCCAATCTTCGCAACTGTGTGCAGGCCACACTCTGGCGTGGTGCGAATTTTTTTTAAAAAATATGTGGTGTACTTGTCACCCTCTGTAATGCGTTTAACCCTGTACTGAACACAAACCCGATGTTTGTGTTGCCTTTCAAGCGCGTTGAGGTAGGTGGCTGCTTCCGCCCACTTCCAGCCCCATGCAGGGCTGTATCCTGTAGCTGGGATGTTGAACTCCAGGTGTGCCAACTCTTCCAGAGTGCGCAAAATGACAGCTGATGTGGCTCGTGAGCATTGGGAGGAGAGGTGGTGAGAATGGCGGATGGCATCCTCTTTGAATGCTGACCATGTGGAGATGGGGCCCACGCAAAATGGTGTAACAAACTCTTTTGACAAAGTTGCTGATTCCACCCAAGTGGAAAATCCTGGCGATGCAAGTTTGGGAGGGCGGAGTTTGCACCAATGTGGGGCCTTAGCCACTGTGACAGGTAGGTGGTAGCTTATCAAGACCAGCCGATGGTTGGAGAATTCAATTTTGTTGTTTGGAAGTGGGAAATGTGAGGTTGGAATTTCGCCGGCGTGAGGATAAGGTCAATGCAAGTCATGAACCTTAATTGGCCATTGTGGACATGGGGGCGCATCATGTTTTTGAGCAGCGGGGCTTGTCGCAGAAGTGCATCCATGAACCCAAGGGTGGCTTTGAGACCGCAAAGTTCTATGTGACCCTGGGGGGCGTGGGAGGAGGAAGGCCAATGGTCTGTGGGTGTGTTTAGCCAACAGTTCATGTTGCTGACTATGAAAGGGTCTAGGGGTAACGGGAGGGATTTGACTGATGAGAAAAATTCCTGACGCTCTCATGCACAGATTGGGGCATAGATGTTGATGATAGCATGCGCCACGTTGGCCCACAAGAAAGTGACAATGAGGACTCGGCCATTGAGGAAGGATTCTGACAATAAAAATTTGAAAAAATTGTTTTTCCAAACTAGCACCCCACAGTGCTCTGACCAAAAGGATAGGGATGGGAGGAGCATGGTTTTTCAAGCATCCTTGGAACCTCGCAGACAGTGGGACTCCTGGATGGCCAGGATATCCATGGGTAAATTTTTTTATAAAAAACTCAGTTTCCTAGCCTGGGATGGTGAGGCCTTGAGTCTGGCGATATTCAACATCCCTAAAGTGAAGGTTATCTTCATCGCACCTTAGGTTTGAGGGGGCGGGCACCCAGGCCCACTAGCCTCCTCTAGATCCCCACGGGCCTTCATGGCAGTGCGGATGTTTGCAGCAACGCTATCAGTAGTTTTGTTAATTTTAGTAGAAAGGTCCCATTGGCTTTTGCCTTCACTTTTTTTTCCCCAACGTCAAATGAATTTTTTGCGATGTGGATGAGTTTGGTGCACCAGCGATTGGGTCAAATTAAATTTTCAGGTAGGTTGGACCCCAAGTTGGTTTCAACCAGAGCTTGGTTGCAAAGATCAGGTGAGATTGAGTCACCCATTGGATCCTCAGATTGGATGGCCCAATCAGCATGGGTTTCCCAATATGATTGGTTGAGGGATTCCCAAATTTGCTTCCACTGCAAAGGTTTTGATGTCCTCCTGGCGTTGGGAGTGTGGGATAGCAGTGGCGACTTTGGCCGCTTCCTTGGCCGCGGCCCTGCGGGCCTGCTTGGCCTTCTTCCACTCTTGCGGGGAGATAGGTTTTACCAGTAGGTAGCAGAATTGTGCTCCCCACGGGAAAGCCTCTTTGGTGCTTGCAGTTGGTTTGTAGTGCGCCTCTCCGCTGGCCATGGCTGCTGAGGGGTGCTCTTGGAATGTGATGCCCTCCTTGGTGGGGCATGCATGTGCCTTATGGCTGAACGCGTCACAGTGGGTGCAGATGGGGGGTGCACTGTCCATGGTTACCCGGAAAGGGTGGGTGGTATGTTCTTCAATATAGATATATGTGGAGTGCGGGATCTGGGTAAGGTCCTTCGCGATCTCCTCAGTTGGGGTCAGAATTGTGATGACTTTGCTGGTGCACAGGTGTGGCATCAGTGTAAATAGTTGCATCTCGAAAGATTGTATTTCGCCATATATGGTGAGACCATCTTTCAGGTGCTGCTCCATAATGGCACGTTTTACCATAGTAGGCAAAAAGTCAAATGTGAGGAAAATTTTGTTGGATTTTGTCCATCTGGTGCATTTGGTTTTGATGACCCATTGCCCTTTGGGGAGGTCGATCACTATGCGCACCATAGCAGCTTCATCTGCTGCCTCCTTGTTTTCAAAACTGAGGTCCAGCCAACTGCGTGACCTGAAGTGAGGTGCGACGTACACCGCAGTCAGGAAAAAAGTGTGCACATCCCCACAAAATCTTTCCCATAAAGCTGTTTGTTGAATGTCCAGAAACACATGGACTCCGTATTCCACCAAAGAGAGTGGTTGGGAGTGCGGCGTGTTGATGTACTGGTTGCATCGCGCTTGCCAAGCGAGAATTTTGGGGAAATAATGTCACTAGTTTTTATTTTTTTCTATTCTGCCAGTTTCTCCAGGGCATTTTCGAACATTTGAGGCCGCGGGCCTACCACCTTCTCCTCTTACCTTACTTGCCCAACTGCTCTCTGACATGGGCGCAGACTAATCTCCTCTTTGAGATTAACAAACTAGAGTCAGGATTGAATTGAATAAGTTGCAAAATTGATTGCAACGAGAGAGAAGATTACTATTACATCATTTTACACACCATATTATGGACTTATCCCCAACCATAAGACATATACATGTCAAAACTTAAATTAAGAGTAAAAAAATAATAAAAAACCTTATAGTAAGAATGTAAAACAGTAGATTACTCAAACTATATACTCAGGGAAGAATGACCAGGGGACATACACTTCTAATATAGTGAGGATAAAATAACAATTAACTGTGAAATTAAGGACATCCCAGAGGGTTCATAGCCCCTCTTGTTGTCTCCAGGAACACCAAGTTTAGGACGATAGGGGGTTTATGCTGACTTATCCTTGGATGCAGCATGAGTGAAAAAATGAGTCAATATCTAGGAACCATATGGGGAACCATGAATTAATTGCCCTTCTGTTGCGTGGTGTCATGTTTCCACACAACCATGATTGAAAATGTTCTAATATATGTTAGTGAAAATAATTGATGGCTTCTTAGAGGGTAGGCGTTGCTCCTGTAAATGATCCAGTACTATAATATGGATTGACCATAGTGCTATTGCTACTATTAAAGCCCGTAGGGTTGGATGGATAGGTGACTCTATATTGAGGGCAAACAAGTTACTAGCCAAACTAAATGATTGTCTATTATCATGCTGGAATAGGGGATGGTCTCTTTCTAGATAGTTACCAATGTTAAAAATTGTTCTAGACGGTGTACTAAGCTTCCATATTGTCCATATATTTTTCATGAAGAGTGGGCAGCGTTCAATTATTCTGCTATGTGATATACTCTCCTCATGAATCTCCATACATGTGTCCATATCTTAAGTTGTAGTAGTGAGTGATGTGTGTATCTCCAGACCATTCTTTGGGTCTCCAGGCTGTATGGTATATCCATATGATCCAGGATTATCAATCCTGGAAATGATACTAAGATCTCTTAAATTTCATTTGAGGTACACCGACCAGGGGATAGACATTACCAATACTCAATGAGAAAAAGAACTGAACAAAAGAATCGAATGGATTAAAACCAAAATTAACCAAAATAAAAAACCAAAACCAAAATAGATCTCCAACAAGGCGGGGAGCGGAATATGCTATCCCACCATGGTAGAGGTTGATGGTTGGTCGAGAAGCGTTTCTACAGGTATATACTTCAAGACAATATCATTATAGTTGTAGAAACGGACAAAAGCGGATAGCCAGGGTTTGGGGGCATCAGCGTGGTGGGGGTGAGGTGCATTAAAGTTGGTTACCTTCCTCAAGATCAGCTTAGTAGACAGCTTTAACAAATTCCGCTACTTGGTGTTCAGTTTGAATGCGGGCTTTGGGAAGTTGTGAAAATTTGATGAGATTTTGTTAGGTGATTTTTGCAGATGGGTCAAAATCTGCTAATTGTGCCTCATGCATGACCGCATTAATGGCTTCAGTGGCCAATTTTATGATTTCCTCCTTGCTGTTTTGGGGGAATCAGGGGGAACTTGACCATGATTAGCCCAAGGTGGAATTGAGAAATGGATTGGGCCACTGCTTTGCGTAAGATTGGGCAATGGGGTGAGGCCACCGCTCTTAAGGCGAGCTGGTGGTCACTTTGGTAGGGGATGGCATTGGGTTTAGGAGTGAATCAATTAGGGGATCCAGATTGGTCAAAATCAGAACTGTAAATATGGCCCAACACAATCGAGCAGGCTGAGAGATTAATTAGAGTCCTCATTAGTGAAGCACATCACCTGATTCATCAATTTCAGCCAATAACTCCCATGGATTTTGGTTCACAGGAATAGTGGATGGAGAATTTTAGTGGGAAGAAGTTAAATGGGCTGCTTGGGCTCAAATGGTGGTCCAGGTCTGTTTATGATTGGTGAAGGTGAAATTGGGTGGGATAGTGTGGGTGGGTTTGGTGGAGGCCGATTTCTCACTATGGCCCATCAAATGAGAACGTTGAGCAGGAGGGGGTGACAAAACGCCCCATTCAGAATCTGCCAAATATGGCTCAGAGACCACACCAGAGGAAGTGGCTTGGGGGAAGGATTTTTTTGAATGGTCTAGTCTGAAACAGAGGGGACAAATTTGGCGACCATTATCCACCTAAGCCCAAAAGAAATACTCAGGTGCTGCAGCGATACAAACAAGGTATTTGTTGGGCTATAGCAGGGTGGTGTGGGATTATGGTGGCAGTGGCGCGAGGTGCAGCTGGGCGCTCTGCTCCAGAAGGAATGGTGAAGACAATGTTGGGCTGTGTCTCATATGCCAGAAGCCCTGCCATTAGCTTATCATATAATAGTTGGGTTGGGAGGTGAGATGGGAGGGATGTGAAGGACACCACCAGTGTGGTGTATGAAGGAAGTCAAGTTTGGGTGGTAGGAATGGTTGTATTTTTGTAAATGAATGGAGTAGAAGCTTGTGCAGCAGCATCCTCCTATGTATGGAAGCTAATATTATAATAGCCCTTAAATGGGCGGAAATTGATAAATCCAGCTGGTGAAAATGCAGCAGTGGCTACTTCAATAATTGCCTTGTTGGCATATGGGAACAAGCGCCCCTAGTCGACTCTTAGGCAGAATCATATATTGGAATGAGGTAGGGGGTGAGGATGGGACGAGAAGGGTGGATTTGCGCCAGGTGAAGTGTTAGGTCCCATGGGGGGACATAATGGCCTGTAGAAGATGGTGGGCTATTTGACCCCATGTGAATTCATTTGACTGAAGGTGAAAACTCTAGGCAGTGGAGCACTGCTACCCCACATTGGAGCATCAGGCAGAGGATTCGCTAACATTTTTAGTATAATGGGTGTGGCCATCTGGCGGTAAAATATTAAGCAGTTTTTCTTTACAAAATTTGCTTAAAGTGAGATCTAGCAGAAGACATGGTACTCATATGTCTGAAATTATGTTATCTGTGAATATTTGGCCATTAACTTCCTGTCTATGAGTTATCCTTGGGCATCCTTGCTGACTGATTTGGCCACATATGTGGATCTTCCACTCTGTTCTTCTCATGGCTAAAATTATACGTTTAAAGTGTAAAGGAGTGCCATGTGGTCCTACAGCTTTTGGGCGAGACGCCAGATACTTAATCAATGTGTTTGGATGATCTGGGTTTCTTAATTTGAGTGCTCGTGTAAAATTAGATTTTGTTGCTCTAGCTCAATGTATATCTGGAAGGTCTGGACTAGTCACCTGAGCTATCCAGGATCCTAGTATATGGGTCGCTTGCTCTACATAATTAGTTAGCCCCATACCTCTTTTCCTCCTAGGGCCAAATAGGGTTTCAAGGAGCACAGGGGCATTATGGTTGGACCAAAGCCATCCCTATATTAAGTCATATTTGTATTAATTAAGGACGGTGAGAAAACAATTTCATGGACCGTAAACCGTATGATTGATAATATCATGGTGTTGGTATCATTACCCTTCCTGTTTGACCTGTTTGATGTCCATGCAAGGAGGAAATGCGTTTTGTTAATTTGTCTAGAAGTTGATTTTCCATTATAATGTTGGCGTAACCTCCTGCCTCTAACCATATTCCCAAGTGACAGACGGTTCCAGATGCAAGCTTTGTAGTGAAAGGAAGTTCCAGTGGTGTGATTGCTGATCTTCGCCTCCTATGTCTGGTGAAGAGTCTTGATGTTGTATTGGTCTGTTGACCCAGGGTAGATGGCATCCAATGGGTCTGATATTTCCCAGGAGTATAATTTCCGCTTTTTAGTGTTAAGCATTTCATTGCTTATGGATGTGTATTCTTGTATTATTTTCTCAATTTTGTGGGCATCCTGGTTGTTGGATATACCCACAACGCAATCATCAGCAAAAGCCATCATTTTGACTAATGACTTGCCATAGACATCGATTCTATTGAGAAGGACGTTTGTATTCCGGATTAGGGGATCAAGACTAAAATTGTATAGTAGAGGGCTTTGAGGGTCCCATTGTTTGAGTCCTCTCTGTGGAAAAACTAGGCTAGTTAGAAAACCTGCTCCGCGCACAGCTATGATGGCTGACTCTTTGAACAACATCACCCAAAATATGAACCTATTTGGAAGTTTGAATTTTAGAAGGCAGGCCCTGAGACAGGTCCTGTTCACCCTGTTGTATGCCTTCTGTTGATCTAAAAATAAAAGCGCTCCAAATGCTTTAGATTGTCAGACATTTGCAACTGTGTCAATAAGTCACATATGGATCTTCTTGGGACAAATCATTATTGTGATGGGGTTATCACATCAGTTGCAATTTCCCCTGATCGTTTGGCCATAATTTTTGTGAATATTTTAGTGTCAGTATTTGTTAGAGAGATTAACGCCAGTTGGATAAGTTTAGTCTATCTTCTTATTTTACAGAGTGACAGTGTATTCTTCCTTGCCTCCAGGTAGAAGGAATGTTTCCATAATGCACTTGTTCATAGAGGCTAAAAGAATATATGTTAGTAAAATATTTTATATAAAATTCATAGGGGAATCCCATCAGGTCCAGTGCATTTCCCTCTTGATGCACTGCGCACTGCTTCCCATAATACCTCATGCAATACTAAAGTAATTAAATTGTTGTTTTGAGCTGCGGTGTTGATATGTGCCTTTGCAAGGAATTTTTCAATTTTTTCTGGTTCAACTGGTTTATATGTATATAAATTTGTATAGAACCTGTGTACTTTGGTTGTGACTTCTTTGGGTGTTTCCACTATGGAATTATCTGGTTGTCAGACCTGTGTGTAGGCTACCATGTTTTTTTTGGCATGAAATTGACGAAAAATAGCTTGAACAAATTTCTTCATCTTTTAGGTTTTTTGCTTTATATTGAACCCCAACTCCATGTTGATGTTCACGTATCAAGGTGTTTAACCATGCCAAAACCTCTGCCCATTTGCGTCTCCATCCAGGGCTGTATCTTGTGGATGTGACATTGTTTTCCAGGTGATTAATTTCTACCAAGGTGTGTTTGATGATGGTTAAAGACGCCATGTATCTTCTTGATGCTGTATGTTTAATCTGTTGAGTTATTTTAAATTTTAAATTTATTGCGGGGAAGCCGACCATGGGATGGACACTTCTGAATATGACTCAGAAGAGACAAAACTTTGTACCAGGGGAGGCACCCCAGAGAAGCGATGCTATCTCTTGTTGCCAGCGGGAACGCCACTTATGGGGAGGGGAGGGAACGTGTGAAGGGGCCGTAGCCACTATTGAGCACGTGTGGAGGAAGGGGTCTGATTTGATGAACCAGACTGAGAACCAGGAGGAGACCAGCTGTCAGCGATATGGTGGGAGATATCCAAACATCCACGCTGAAAGTGGTCCACCAAATGAGACCAGAATCTGTGGACAGCTTCTGGGAGGGTGGGGATGGAGCCAGTGATGGCATCCAAGACAATCGTGTGGATAGTCCACAGGGCGATTGCAACCACCAGAGCATGGAGGGAGGGTGGGAGGGGGAGGCCATTGATGAAGCAAACATATCTCTTGACAGACTGAAGGGATGTGTTTGATCCTGGATTAACAGACGTTGGACTTCGCGCCATATCACTTTAGAGGTGGGGCACTTCTCCAGGCGGTGGAACAGCGTTCCATACTGGCCACACACGACACAGGATGAGTTTAAAGTGTTAGAGCGCTCAGCTGTACGATACACCCGCCTCAGGCAGCGCCACACATGGGAATGGGTTTGAGGCTGCAACAGAGGATGGTGTGTATATTTCCAAGTAGTCTTCTGAGTCTCAGTGGAATAAGGGATGTCCATTGTGTTCAGGTAGTCCACCCTGGATAGGACATGGGGCCGAATGGGGATCACGCCATCCTGGATAGGTAGCCCCTGTACCTCTTGTGTGAACTGAGGAGAGGGCGGCCTCTTTGGGTTGTATGTCTACTAATACGAATTCTCCACTCTGCGCTTCGCATGGAGAGTAGGATTCGTTTGTAGTGGGTTTTAGTCCCGTGAGGACCTGTGGCCGATGTGTGTGATGCGAGGTATTTCATCAGGGAGTGGGAATTTGATGGATTGTTGAGGCCCAAGGCTTGGGAGAAGTTGGAGCAGGCCGCGCGGGACCAGTGTTGGGATGGGAGTGTAGGAGCAGTGACGGCCGCGATCCAGGTGCCCAGGATCTTGGCAGCATGGGCTTTGAAGTCAAGCAGGCCCATGCCACCTTGATGATGAGGTCCAAACATGACCTCTAGCCGTACTGGTGGAGGGTGGCCTGACCAAAGCCATCCTTGCAGCAAAGCATACAGGGATTTGAAGAAACTTGGGGAGAAGGGGATGGCGTGGGCTCCGAACCAGACTTTGGATAGGAGCATAGAGTTGGCAAGAACAACCCTGCCAGTGAGGGTAGTAGGGTGGGCTCTGAGAGAGGCGATTCACTTCGTCACGTTTTCCAGTATACGGCACTCCATTACTGCTGACGCATATCCGCCTGCCTCCATCCACACGCCCAGATGGCGTACCGGTCCTATGGTAGGACGTGGCACAAAGGGGAGCACCAGTGGAGCGGTGTGTGTTGAGTTATTAAGGCCTGGACGTGGGCGAGCAGATGGGCCAGGTTGGGAACTACTTGCTGGGGCCCAGCAGTTCTGAAATTGACCAAGGAGGATGATTTTGGTTTTGGATGCGTTCAGTGCCGCATTTCTTACCCGGGAATATTCCTGGATGAGGGCTTCAAGCGTGCATGCATCTTTGTTATTAGACACCCCCACCACGCAATCATCTGCAAATGCCATCATCTTGACTGGGGTTTGGCCTGGCACATGGACCCCAGTGAGGTGGGCGTTCACATTTCGCAGTAGTGGGTCAAGGCTGAAGTTGTATAAGAGTGGGCTGAGGGGGTCCCCTTGTCGCAGGCCCCTTTGAAAGCGGACTACTTCCATTAGGAAGCCTGGGCCACGCACTGCCATTGTCGCAGATTCCGTGAGCAGCATCACCCAGTTTATGAAGCGGTGGGGGTAGGCGGAATTGATGGAGGCAGGCCCTTAGGTATTCCCAGTTCACTCTATCATAGGCCTTTTGTTGGTCCAAGAATACAAGTGCCCCAGAGGCTGTGGACTGACACACATTAGCCACAGAGTGCACGTTATCCCAAATCGACCTTCTGGGGATGAAACCAAATTGTTCTGGGGAGGTGGCAGATGCTACAGTCCCTAAATTGTTAGCTATGATTTTGGTTAAAATTTTGGTGTCTGTGTTTGTTAGAGAAATGGGGCGCCAGTTGGCTAAGTCAAGCCTATCCCTTTCTTGAAGAATGTGACAGTAAAGGCCTCATGTCCTCCTGGTAGGAGGCGCATTTCCAACAGGCTTTGGTTGAGTGAGGCTAGCAGCAATGGGGATATATATTTAAAATATTTTTTGTAGAACTCATATGGAATGCCATCTGGGCCTGGGCATTTTCAGTTTGGAGCACCGCGAATGGCTGTCCATAATTTGTTCAGAGTAATTAAATTCATTATTTCCGGGTCTTGGAAAATGGTGCAGATATGAGCTCAGTCAAGAAATTCTGCCATTTCAGCTGGCTAAATCGGTTTGGCTCAGTATAACTTGGAGTAATATCTTTGCGTTTTGATTGCCACTTCAGCCAGTGTGTCCGCAATGGAATTATCCGATCTTTGCACCTGTGTGCAGGCCACACTCTGGCATGGTGCAATATTTTTTTAAAGAAGTATGCAGTGCACTTGTTGCCTTTAGTGATGCGTGTGGCCCTGTATTAGACACAAACCCGATGTTTGTGTTGCCTTTTGAGTGTGTTGAGATGGGCAGCTGCCTCCGCCCACTTCTGGCCCCATGCAGGGCTATATCCTGTGGCTGGAATGTTGGACTTCAAGTGGGCCAATTCTGCCAGCGCGCCCAAGATAACTGCCAAATTGGCTCATGAGCATCTGGAGGAGAGGTGGCAATAGTGGCGGATGGTGTCTTCTTTGAAAGTTGCCTATGTGGAAATGGGGTCCATGCAAAACGGTGCAACAAACGATTTCACCAAAGTTGCCTCTTCTACCCACATGGAAAATCCTGGCGACGCAAGCTTGGGGGGGGGTGGATTTTGCACCAATGTGGGGCCTTTGCAACTGTGACAGAAAAGTGGTATGTTATCAAGACCAGTCGGTGGTCAGAGAATTCCATTTTTATTGTTTTGAAGTGGGAGATGTGGGGTTAGAATTTCGCCAGCATTAGAATAAGGTCGATGCGGGTCATGGACCTTAATTGGCCGTTGTGGATGTGGGGACGTGTCATGTTTTCAAGCAGTAGGGCATGTCGCGGCAGCACATCCATTAACCCAAGGGTGGCTTTTAGAATGCGTAGTTCTATGTGACCCTGTGGGGCGTGGGGTGAGGGAGGCCACCAGTCTGTTGGTGAGGTTAGCCAACAGTTCATGTCGCCAACTAGGAAAGAATTGGGGGGTAGCGGGAGGGATTTGACTGATGAGAAAAATTCCTGACGCTCGTGTGCACTGTTTGGGGCGTAAATGTTGATGATTGTGTGTGCAACGTTGGCCCACAAGAAGGTGTCGACGAGCACTCAGCCATTTAGGAATGTTTCTGAGGATGTAAATTCGAAAAAATTGTTTTTCCAAATTAGCACCCCACAGTGCTTCAACCAAAAAGATAGGGATGGTAGGAGCATTAATTTCCAAGCTTCCTCAGAACCTTATGGACAGTGGGACTCCTGGATGGCCAGGATATCCACGGGTAAATTGTTTTGTAAAAAACTCAGTTTCCTAGCCTGGGATGGGGAGGCCTTGAGTCTGGCAATATTCAGCATCCCTAGAGTGAAGGTTTCCCCTTTGCACCTTAGGTGCAAGGGGTGGGCCCCCAGGCCCACCAGCCTCTTCCAGGTCCCTACGGGCTTTCACAGCAGCATGGGTGTTAGCAGCAACGCTATCAGAGTTTTTGTTAATTTTTGTGGAAAGAGTCACATTGGCCTTGGCCTTCACTTTTTGTTTTCCAGATATCAGACGAATTTTTTGCGGTGCGGATAAGTTTGGTGCACCATCGAGTGGGGCAAAAAAAATTTTTATGGTTGGGGTAGTCCCAAGTCAGTTTTGACTGGAGCTTGGGTGCAGCGATTGGGTGAGATCAAATCTCCCATTGGATCCTCGGATTGAGTGGCCCGCTCAGCATGGGCCTCCCAATATGATTGGGTGATGGATTCCCAAGTTGCTTCCACCGCGAAGGTCTCCATGTCCTCCTGGCGTTGTGAGTGTGGGATAGTGGTGGCCTTGGCTGCTTCCTTGGCCGCGGCCCTATGGGCCTGCTTGGCCTTCTTCTGCTCCTGTGGGGAGATGGGCTTTACCAATAGGTAGCAGCCTTGTGCTCCCCACGGGAAAGCCTCCTTGGTGCTTGCAGTTGGTTCATAGTGCGCCTCTCCGCTGGCCATGGCCGCTGAGGGGTGCTCTTGGAATGTGACACCCTCCTTGATGGGGCATGCATGCGCCTTATGGCTGAACGCATCATAGTGGGTGCAAATGGGGGGCGCGCTGTCCACGGCTACCCGGAATGGGTGGGTGGTATGCCCTGCAATGTCAATAATGGTGGAGTGTGGGATCTGGGTTAGGTCCTTTGCGATCTCCTCAGTTGGGGTCAGAACTGCAATGGCTTTGCTGGTGCACAGGTGTGGCATCAGCGTGAAACGTTGCATTTTGAAAGATTGTATTTCACCATATATGGTGAGACCATCTTTCAGGTGTTGCTCCAAAATGTCACATTTTACTGTAGTAGGCAAAAAGTCAAATGTGAGAAAAATTTGGTTTGATTTTGTCCATCTGGTGCATTTGGTTTTGATGACCCATTGCCCTTCAGGGAGGTCGACCACTATGCGCACCACTGCAGCCTCATCTGCTGCTATTTTGCTTTTGAAACCTAGGTCCTGCCAACCACGTGACTTGGAGTGAGGTGCAACGTACACCGCGGTTGGGAAAATTTTGTGTACATCTTCACAAAATTTTTCTTATAAGGCTGTTTTTTGGATGTCTAGATAAACACGGACTCCGAATTCCACCAATGAAAGTGGCTGGGAGTGTGGCGTGTTGATGTACTGGTTGCATCGTGCTTGCCACGCGAGTATCTCCGGGGAAATTGTGACCACCAGTTTTTTTAGATTTTTTTTCTATTCCACCGGATTCTCCGGGGCGTTTTCAAACATTAGAGGCCGCGGGCCTTCCACCTGCTCCTCTTGCCTTGCTTGCCCAACTGCTCCCAGACATGGGCGCAGACTAATCTCCTCTATGAGATTATCAAACTAGATTTAGTCTTGAATTGAATAGGTTGCAAAAGTGTTTGCAACGAGAAAGAAAAGTTTAATATGTTGAGTTATTAATTAATTGAAACATTTTCCAGGTGATTAGTAGTTCTGAACAGAAAGGTGTTTGGAAATCCCATGTTGAGAACATTTCCTCCACCCAGGATTGAAATTCCAAGTATCTAAATTTTCTGGGCGTATTCTGCATCACCTGGGTGCTTAGGTAATTGTTTTTCGCTGGTTGAAGGATACCAAAACTAACTGGTGATCAGAGAATTCAATTTTTGTAGTTTTGAATTTATAAGTTTGGTGTAAGAGAATTAATGGTCTGAGTATTAGTCTGTCTATGACATAGAAATAAATACACCGTTATGCACATGTTGGTGTGTCATGTTCTGTAGGTGGGTGACTGTTTAGGTAATGGATCATATAGTCCCAGGGTGGCCTTTAACACGCCAAGTTCCACTTGCCCTTGTGGTGTCTCCGTTGTATGTGCCATTTGTCAGTGTCTGGGGTTTTCCAGCAGTTCATGTCTCCCACAAAAGGTGTTTGCTGGAAGATGTAGTTGTTTTAAATCTGATAAAAACTCTTGATGGTCCATTGCACAGTTTGGTGTGTATACACAGAATATTGTGTGCACCTCTTTGTGCCATGAAAAGGTAACGGTCAGTACACGGCCATCTAAAAATGAATTTTTATTAATAGAATTTAAAGTTTTGGTTTGCATGTATTATCACTACACAGTGTTGCAACCAAAACAATATTGTTGGAAGGAGCATTTTTCTTATGTCTCCTCCTTTCCATGTAGACAGTGGGTTTCCTGCACCGCCAGGATATCCATAGATGGGTTGCGCAGGAGACTAAACTTCTTGGCCTGGGACATTAAGGCCTTGAGTTCTGCTATGTTAAGCATCCCTATCTCTACTGAGACGCTCAATGCAACTCAGGAGCAGTTAGCAGGACCCCTTCAGCCCTACTACCTTGCTCTCATTATTCTCCATTGCATCTTTTCTGTGGGTGGCATAATTATGAATAGGAGTTGGGGTGTATTCTGCCCCTTTTGTTACCGCTGCTTTTGTTCCTCTCCTGCCTTTTTTGCTTCAGGAATACATCTTACTTGTGCTTGCTGGTGCTTACGCCACTGGATCCCACAAAGGTTTGTAACAAAAGAAAAAATAAACGCTACTATAATTATTTGGTTTTTTATAAAATTTTATTAGGAGCATGGGGTAAAAAGAAAAGTAATCCTAATAATATTTTTCAAATCAGTATTTAAACTGTTTTAAGGGTCAAGGGGGATTTGAAGATAGGTTTGGAATAGCTTATATGATTCAAAATTAGGAAATATAGTATGTGCTCCTATCAGATCTTGAAAATGTGAGTTACTTTTTGGAAAAACGATAGTTGAGGTTTTGGGGAAGAATGTACCCATGCAGTATGGTTTTGATGAATTTCAACCAATCACTACCTGATAAAAAGCTTTCACCTTTGGGGACCTCATCCATGCCTATAAAAGGGGGTGGTCCCCACATAGGTGCTTGGAAGGACCTGGTTGTGGCGGGGGACGTGCCTTCTGATAGTTGCCCCATGGTCATTAAGTTGTTGGAGTAATCTGACTGCTTGATTTTATGTTTATTGTCCATGCAGGTTTAGAAATGGTGTTACCCTGATTAACAGGGTTCCACCGGGAATTGGCCAGGGTCTTTTTTATCAATATCCTCAATATTTTTGTTAACATTATTATTAAAATCACATTTAGGTTCATTGGAAACTTTTAAATGGCCAACATTTCCTCATTTCAGCTGTATTTGACCCAAGACATTTTTCCTCTGCAGCTGAGAGGGCAAATGTCTGACAGTTGCACTTCAATTTCTCATTGCGGAGCTCTTATGTGCTCTTATTGGCCACATTTTTATTTTGCACATTCTATTGATGATTTTCACTCTTGATCGGGTATTGCTTTGAAAATTTGGGGTGTGCCAAACCCCTGTTTTGCCACATTTGCTTGTAAATCAGGTTCAACCAAATTCATTTTGTTGGGATTTAATTATTAGGTTTTCTGTAAGATTTGATTGGCTCATTGTTGCAAGTTCTTTCATGTCTTCCCAAAACTGTTCAGGCGAAATAGATGATTCCACTGAGGCCTTTGACTTGGCTGCGGCCAACTTGGTAGCTTGTTTGGCCATTTTTCATTCTTTTAGGGAAATTTGGTCAATTATTTAATATTGTCCGAATTCTCCCCAGTTTTATAATTGTGTGGTGTCAGTGATTTTGTCATATTCTGAGTCATCTTTTCCCATTTCTTCCTAACAAAATTTCATTTCTTTTAGGCCTTCTTTTTTGGGACAACCATGAACCTTGTTCCCAAAGGCCTGGAAGTGGTTGCATATGGGGTGCGCACTCTCCACTGTTGCACGGAATAATTGGGATTTTTTTCCTGTCAATAATAATGGATGCAATGTGGTGGATCTTTGTGATATCCTCCGCTATCTCCCGTTTTAGGAAAATGATTGCAATTGCCTTCCCAGTGCTAAGGGTTGGAATCAGTCGGAATCTTAGCATTTCAAATTGTTAATTTCTCCATAAGATTCCAAGCCTTCCTGGAGATGTTGCTTGACTTCTGTGTGCACCAGTGTAGTCAGAAGGTAGTCGAAATTTATGAAAATATCTTTGGATTATTTCCAGTGTGCTTTTGGTTGATACCAAACGTTGATTGTCAGGAAGGTCAATCACTACTCTGACCTTTTCTGCTTTGTTTGCTTCTTCCACTGTCTCAAACTCAAGATCCACACAACCATGGCAGATAGTATAGGTTGTCAAATACACCAAATGTGGGAATAATCTTTGTTGGGCTTTCCCAATTTTACATTGCTGGTGTCTCTGTGCCCAAGAATATACATATCCAATGTTCAACTAATGACAGCGGTTGAGAGTGGGATACTTCCATGTAACTAGAATACTTTACTAAAAAATCCAGGAAACCCACGGGGTGCACACCTCAGGTTTTTTGTTTTACTATTATTTTTGTCTATTCCCGTGCATATTGTGCTTTTGGGTGGTGCAGATCCAGGTCTGCTACCCTTTACCGCGTTCACCCAATTCTGTCCTTGTTATAAATTGTGCTCATCTCACCTGGTATTGATTATCAAATTGTTCTGTTTAAATCGAATTGTTTACTAAAAGTGATAGTAATTGGAAAGAAAAATGTTTAGAAAACTCAAAGTAAGCATGTAAAATAATAAAAGTAAAGTAAACATTTAAAATAAAAAGCAAGATCAATCATGTAAAATAACAAAGAAAAAAATTAGAGCAAGCATGTAAAATGCAAACTTAAGTAAGCATGTAAAATAAAAAGAACTTAAATTAAGCATATAGATTTTTTCTTTCTTCTTAATCTCAATTTTGAGAAATTTTACAAAAAAGGTAAATTATCTACAGCCGTCTGACCAAGTCTATTATCCAATTAATATCCTTGGATACGCCTCCTGCTGCTCCAGTGTGGGGCAGCGGTGATCCACCTCCCAGCGTTTTCCACTCAGCAGGGAAATGCATTTGGACAGGCTCAAATATTCTGATAAAATTGAGGCCATTTTGTCCCTCCACGGGACTTGGCGTTCCACCTTTTGTGCATCCACCTGACTTGCCCCATCCTCTTGCTCTCCCCAGATCCACTATTCAATTTTGCCTCCATGTCAACTATGGGCGTTTATTCCCATATGCTGAAAAAGCAATAATCAAACTTGCCACTGATGCCTTTGTCCGGATGGATTTATTGATTTCCACCCTTTTAAGGGCTATATTGATGTAAGTTTCAAACAGAGGAGGACGCTGCAGCGGCGACGCTGACCCCTATAATATATAAAAATACCCCAGTCCCCACTACCCAAAATCGTCTCCCTGATGACACCACATTGGTGGTGTCATTTGTTAATCTCCCCTCACATCATCCACCCCAAATTTTGTATGATGAGTTGTTGATAGGGCTTTTGGCTTATGGCACACAGCCCAACCTATTATTCACCGTTCCTTCTGGTGCAGAGCGCCTTGCTGCCCCTCAAGCCACTTCCACCATCATTCCAAATCACTATGTAATTGCCCATCAAATCCCCCACGTGCCACATTGCTGCAGCATCAGAGCATTTATTTTGAGCTTGGGTGGATATTGGTCAACAAACTTGCCCACCTGTTTTGAGCTTGACCACTCTAAAAGATCATGTCCCCATGCCAAATCACCTTTTACTATTTTGGAACCCTTTTCAGCGAAATTTGAATGGTGAGTTTTGTTGCCCCCTCTCACCCAACATTCTCACTTAATGGGCCAACTTGGGAAAGCACCCACCAAAACAAACAGCCACACTCACCACCCAGGGCTTAACCCGACCAATCAGAGTCAGGCCTGGACACCATTCATACCCAAACACCCCCCATTTGCATCCTACCACCCACCCAAATCCTGCACCCACTAATCTCGTAAACCAATGCCATTGGGACCTATTGGACGAGGTCAATGAATCAGGTAAAATGATCACAAATGAGGATGATGAATCTGGTGAAAAAGGCCCAGACGAATATGATTGGACTGAATTTTTTAACTCTGATTTTGATAAAACCCTCTCCCCCAAATGATATGCTCCTAAACTCAATTACATCCCTTCCAAATTGGCCACCAGCTTGCATTAGCAGCGGTGGCCTCACCCCATAGCCACCACCTCTGCAAAGCATTGGCCCAATCAGCTAGTCAATTCCATATAGCTAAGCAGAATTAAATTCCCCCTGATTTCCTCAAAGTAACATGAGAGGAAATCATCAAATTATCCAACGCTGTCAATGACGCTGTTGTACATGTTGCAGAACTAGCAATATTTAACCCAAATGCAAAAATCACTTAGCAAAATATAGCCAATTTGGCCCAACTCCATGATACCCACATTCAAGCTGAACATCATTTCGTAGAGTTTATTGAGGCTATCTTTAAGGCTGATCTTGAGGTAAGGAACCGTTATTTCACACTCCTTTTACCCCACCACGCTGATGACCCAACACCCCTGCTCTCAGCTTTTGTACGCTTTTACAACAAATATGATTCTACCACAAAGCCTGCGCCTGATGAAGAGCCGCCTGACCATTTTTCCCCTCTTCCATGGTGGGTTAGCAGCATTCCGCTCCCTACCTGGTTAGAGAGTAAATTTTATTTTATTTTTTTATTCCTTTTTTTATTTTATTTTGCCTTGAAGCCCATTAGGTTTAGGCTTCATTTCTTTAATTTGGTATTGTCCATCCCCTGGTTGGAATGTTTTAAATAAATCTAAATTAAGCATATATAATAAAAAATAAAGTAAGCATGTAAAGTAATAAAAGCTTAAAGTGATCATGTAGATAAAAATTTAAAGGTAATTATGTAAATAAAACTTGAAGTGAACATTTAAAAAACTGTAAAAAATTTGTCACCTCAGAAACCATGCAAAAGCTAGCTGAAAATATAAATTATGCATATTGTTGGAAAGAGTTGGCTAGGGTCATTCACAGGTAACCAATGTACAGTGCTAAGCAAGTGAGACTGTTTTGGGAGCATGGCAAAGCTGGTGTGGCACTCAGTGAATGACTTCAATGGTACAAGCACCTCTACCGCTGCTGTCCCTGGCCAATGGACATAATAAGTGAAGATAACACCCATACATCTGTCTAAGATGTCTATGAGCTGATGGATATCAATACCACTTAAATTGATGCAATTTAAGACAATTGGCGTGCAGTGGACACTTGCTTCAAAACAATATTTAAAAACAAATCTGTTTGGTCTATCTTGAAGCATTTGTAATTGACATGGGTTTGACAGAGATTTAGAGAAAGTGAAAGCTCATAGCATTCCTCTTTTTCAAATTAAATTCTCTGGTGAAATGTTGTGTTATTCTTTTATGCAGTACCCGTACCTATATATTCATCACAAAGTGTCAGCTGAAGATGTTAAGCTATGTCTTTTTATCAACTGCTATTGTTATATTCAGAGTACTTGACAAAAGTGTTACTGATCTTTCTTTCACCATTAAATTTCAATTTTCAAAATATTACAATCACACAGAAACTAAGCTTATTAAATCTAACAAAAATGATGGCAAAGTCCACTGAACGCTCCCCCAATACATTATATTTCACTAAAATTAATCCCAAATTACAAAACCCTAGGGTGCCAACTTGTGCGTCAACCCGTACAACCCCCTCCCAAACTGCAGCTGCAAAAGCAGATGCAGATCAAATTTTAATAACTCACGGTGGGATCACAAATGATACCACCACTTTACAGCCTACCCCAGTCAATTCTGTGTTGACCAAGGGTCAATTAATTAGAGCGCCCCACTTTGGAGGCGCATCTTATGATTTAACCATGGTAGCAGGGGGTATTGAAGCTCCCAATACCACACAGGGGGTTGGGATGGCTTTGCCAACCGCCTCCCCTTCAGAAATCAGCCTGGGCACCTAAACTTAATTGCCAGTGATTGTTGAGTCAGTTGTCCATCATTTTTCTACTTCAAAAATTAACCAATGCGGCAAAAACTGAATATACGTTAATGGGTAAATCAGTTAGCCATCATTTTAATGGTTTGGAAGGCAACCAACGTGCCTTAACTGAATCAACAGTAAGTGGCAAATAAGTTAGCCGTAACTATCATCAAAATCAAAATCAAACTCAAAATCCAACTGAAACTGGCCAAAAAGCCAATCAACCGGTTGAAAAATCCCTAACAGTACCTGCTGATGGTCAGATGAAGGATGGAGTAATTAATTGGTTTGATGATGAGCCATAATTAACCAATCATATGTCAGGGAAAAGCCCAAACCAGGTATGCCTAACCAACCTGCCAAACTTTGAGTACCAATTGGGGAAGGGCCAGCAGGGGCCAGCGCATAAATTTAGAGGAATGACAGTGCCTCCATCTAGGGCTCCCCCCATGTGGAATCTGCAAAATTATTAAAAAACCAAAAATAAATGTAACCAAATATAAGCGAGTGAAGGATGCCTGAGGTGCATAGCAGAAAAAGTTAGTGCTGCACCACCCACAATTGACCCTCGTGAAGCTGCTTTTGTGGCTGAAGTGAGGAAGAAATGGGCAGAAACTCGCTCACAACGTGCACTCCCTAGGTACACTCTTACCCATGCAGTTAGAGTTTACCATTGCATAATCCTGTTGAACTTTATACAAGAGATTATTTTAGCTATTTTTTTCAATAGCAAGAGCCTTTACAATGAACATCGCATTCATGAAGTAGAGGAATGCTACTATATTGATGTAGGGCTACAGCTGCATCAGATGCAGACCATGTAGCCTCAGTTACAAATGAGATTCCACATGGCTCTCTTCAGTTAATGAGAACTAGATCTAACTTAGAAATATTTCTGGGTAACCTTCTCAAATCTGCCAACTACAGTGGACTCAAAACCTCTAAAGCTTGCGCTTCATCAGGGATGGATGAAATTTGGGTCAGTTCTCTCAGTATACCTGTGCGCACCAGCCTACTATGCCCCAACCCAGAGGGCTTGTATTGCTAGAACATCATTTATCCCTAACCCTATGCTGGCCCGCAACATGGAGGTGATCCCACGTGTTGCAGTCACTGGATCCTGTTCAGAAATCTTCTTTGTTGATCCAGACCAGGCATGACCACATTGCTCATGGTGTAATGATTTGGGTCACCTATATGATAGTTGTACAGCTCGTAAGCAAGCTCTCTCATCTAGTAGCCAAGTCCCATTGACAGGTAAGAAATGCTCCCACACAGCAGTGGCGGCAATCCCACAACCAACCCACTTGTTACTGGTACAGGATCAACCCCTTCTACTCTTCATTTAGCAGTTGAGAGGGCACAGCCAGTAGAACAACTTTACTACATTAGTGCAGAAAATCTTCTCCTATGGTAAACCCTTCTAAATTGCCAGACCCTTCACCATCCCAAAATAAGCGCAAATCTGCTTCTCATCAAACTAACACAGAGAAGGATAGCCCAGGGGTGGCATCTAAAAAGAATTCAGTACCACAAAATACCCCAAGGGTGAAACAGGCATGGAGTACTCCAATTAGGGGTGGAGGCTCCAAGTCGTTGCCACCTCCACCATCTAAGAGTATTGCAACTCAGACGTTATTCTCAGTACTGAAGGAGGTTCCTATGGACTCTGATACATCAGATGATGCACAAATGGAGGAGTCTATGGATCACCCTCAAGATACTCCTGTGCAAAGCAGCGGGGTTAGCATCTTGGGCTGGCTTACAGGCTCCTCAGGACCGTCACCTCAGGATAATCCCCCTCCTCATTTATCAGCGCGGATTGCTGCAAAGAGTAAAGCTCAAGGACTAAAAATGAGCAGCCTTAAGGATGCAGGTATAAGCTCTGGTAACCCCCCTGGGATATGGAAGGGGACAGCTATGAGGCCCCAGAGGGGCACCCTGACCCTGCAATCCATTAACTCTAATGGGCTGCAGGAATACAAGCGGAGAGCCTGCCTTCTCCGCAACTTCAGGTCAACTCATGTAGATATTGCAACCTCCAGGAGCCCCATATCCCTCAGAAAGCATATCATGGAATGACCAATTTGGAGGTAACTCCTGTTAAACACATTACGCAGCCCTTATTATCCTCAACCCTGGGTGAAAACCCACCAATTTTCGAAACACCTAGATGATCCCCTTATATTGGCAAAATTTTTAACCCCTGAGTTATCCTTCTTTGTTGCAAGCATATATCTGCTAAATTCAGGCCAAGAGCAGGAACGTCTTTTAGAACTTGATTTACTACAACTCCCATGCAATATTGTGCTAATGGGAGATTTCAACACATTATTGAGTCAGGTGCTTGACACATTTCCTTCTGCCATACAAGACAAATGAGGTACAGCTTGGCTTCAAAAGTTTCTCAGGTCAAGCGGTTTCATGGATGCCCTCCCCCATCAGCATTGGGCCTTATTTGTATGTCACGGATCCAAGGTGCAGTTCAGAGATTCACATCAGCTTCACAGATTGATATGGCCCTAGTGGGCCCCTAGCTGGTGGGTCAAGTCTCCTCTCCCATAACCTGAGATAACACTATAGGTGATCACTGATCCCTCACAGTGATCCTGACAACAATCCTCAGACCATCGAGAAGATTTTAGCCAAGGATTGCTCCAGGGCTCTTGAACATCCAGTTTGAAAGAGAGAAGGTAAATACAGCCATTTGTGAGCCAGAGCACCCTGTCTCACCTCATTTGCGAACTTTACAAGAAAAATGGGCTGGTACAAAAGCGATGATCCTAAAGGTAGCCTACAATTGCGCTAAGGCTTGAATGACGGCGGCCAAAGCTAAAGTCAGACGTGCTGAAGCTGGAATAAGACACCTTGAAATGAATTTCCAACAGGTGCCTTCCTCTCAATGGTTGGAGGCGTGGCAATTGGACCAAGAGACATAACGGCTGGAACTTACTGAGCAAGAAGAATGCGCAGAAAAACTTCACATCTTTGCGTTACTAAACCTAGTGGGAAAATCCCACCCATTTCTTTTACCAGAAGCAGAAAGCCCGCTCAAAGGATCAGGAGATTGTAATCTTGAGGGTGGGAACCACCGTCACCACAAACAAGGAGGAAATTACCAGCGAGATCCACCGTTATTATTTAGCCCTCTTCAAGGCTTCCTGGGTAAGCTTTGCAGAAGTTCATAAATTCATTGGAGGGCTACAGAACCATTGGTTAAATTCTCAGCGGATAAAGAACTTCTTGCACCAATTACGCAGCAAGAAGTAATTGATATTATACTCCACAGCTCACGCCTGAAGGCATCAGGACCAGATGGCATCACATTTGAGGTGTTTCTAGTGGATCCTGTCGCAGTTACAAAGGCCCTACAGCCCCTCTTCTCGACCCTTTTGGCAGAAGGGGGATTACTTTCTGATTTTAGAGGATCAATTATGACCCTTATCCATAAGAAAGCGAGCCAAGAGGACCTTGGAAACTGGCGACCAATATTACTATTGAACACAGACCACAAGCTTTTTACTAAACTTCTAGCAAACCGCATGAATAAGTGGGAAGCACCACGCCTCAACCCAGCTCAACATGGCTTCATCCCAAGAAGCTCGCTTTGGAACAATTACAATGAGCTTCTGGCAACCCTGTCAGCTACTTCGTCTCAAATGCATGGTTTTTTGGCGCTTCTATATATGGAAAAAGCATATGATCAAGTAAATGGAATTATCTGGATGCCTCCCTAACCCGCCTCCATATCCCACCACAAGCTAGGACATGGCTATCAGCGCTTTATTCCCAGATTCACACTAAGGTACTGTTCCCAACGGGCTTTACAGCACTGGTTATGGCTAAACAGGGTCTCTGGCAAAGGGATCCACTGAGCCCAATCTTGTTCAACATAGCTTTGAACCCTCTTCTGGCCCTACTCCAGGAACAGCTGAAGGGTATTCAGGTTCCCAGGAAACCCCCCCTCTCTCCTCTCATCATAGCCTTTGCTGATGACACAGCAGTGGCGTTGGATGTAAAAAGGACCTAGATTTGGACAAGGAGGCCTTGGATAGCTACTCCAAGGCGTTCAATGCAAGAGTTAACACTTCTAAACCTTTATAGTGCAAGTGGGTACCCCATCGTTTCCCCCTCCTTTTGGTTTGTAACCTACCTGGGACACCTTTCGGAATTTAGGTGTCCTCACCACACCATAAGGGGTCGCAATCAAGGATAATGAGGACCACTAGCTCAATGCAATAAACTCTTGTGTAGCTAGCTGGAGCCGGCTGCATATCACACCTAGGGCATGCCCTGATGGCGAATGTTTTTCTTCTATAAAAGCTATGGTTCCTCACTCATGTCTGCCCCTTTACGGGCAGTTTCTACATGAGGTTGAATGTGATATTTCGCTGTTTGATATGGGGATCTAACCACTCACCCACATCTCTGACCACAATATCCTGACCCCGCAGTGAAGGGGACCTAAGTCTTTTGGACACTAGGTCTCATGCCACTTCAATAATGACGGGGTTCCTTAAGCTCATCATTTGCTGGGATATGGCTACAATGCCACAATGGGCTCCAGCCTTACGCCAGGGTATAGCGCCCTCTCTAGGGGCTCCCACGGACCCCACCAACAGCTGTGGGAGAATGGCTAACAAACCATCCAGACACCACCTCAAACCTTCCTCAAGCTTTTACTGGAATCAGGCTCTCCTTGCACATAAGAGGGCAGGAGTATGAGTGTACCATGCCTTCCCTTATAAAAAGAGTGGCCCTGGGATCAGCCCCCAGCAACACACCCTGGTCCACAATGGTATGATTGTTATCTTCCACCTCCACCATTTGGACAGACCTCTAATGTGGCCTCATCTCCTTGAATTTTTACCCCCCACTGTGGAATGTGATCTCAAGGCGCTCTGTAAGGAATTTATCCATCCTGTTCTTTCAGCAAAAATGTCAGATAAGCTGTGGCGTGTTCTACACTGCTCATACAGGACAGGGGATCAAACTGGTCTCACCTTCCAACACATGAGTTGCCCACTATGTGCAGAGCTGACAGACACCCATCTCCACCGCTTCTTTACTTTCCCCCTCATAGCCCCTTTTTGGAGCAAGGTCCACAAACTACTGCGAGCAGACCCTGGGTAGCGCACCCTGTTCAGAAGGTCATGTTCAAAATCTCACTCTCCAATTTCTATCAATCATCTAGCGTCTGGCATTTTGTGTAGTAATATGGCCTGTTCATAATTCATATCTTCACGCCACTTTTGACTCAACTCTGTGGACGCTGCCCCATATGGTCACTCACTTTCAGGTTCATTTTGAGATGGCTCTGAGAGTATTTACCATGTCGCTATGGGCCAATAGATCAGTTTGAGAGGACACCTGGATTTGGCAAAGCTTTCCCCCACCCTTTCTCGACACCTCCACCTAACTGTGCCTTTGCCTCAAGCTCTTAGGAACTCAGGCGTGATTAAACAAAGATACATGTAACCCCCTGTAGGTTGGGATTACCTAGTGCTAAAAAAAGTATTACTGAGCTCTCAACCAGTCTTGGAGACTCTGACCATTGTGAAACATCAATAATGATCCACAACACAGCATCTACCTTGTTGACTTAATGGAGAATGAAGAAAGCCTCAACTATTTACCCACAGAACTAACAACGCTGGCCAATACTATTATCAATTTTACGTTCACCAGAAATATTGATGTTATATAATGCCTTATGTATCTTACTTCTCATATCACAGTGTATTAATAAACAAAATCATCATTAAATCTCAATCAAAATATTAATCATATAGCAACTCCATGGGGCGATGGAACCCCTGGTTGAGGGTATTCCTATCCCCAATTTCCTCATTGATTTTGAGAAAGACGCAAAATATGAGATTGAGGAGCTCACCTTTGGTGTGAGGCGCACCTACATTGATGCAGCTCACCTCTCTTTTTGGCCCTAATTATCCTGAAACCTGCCGGTACATCAAGTCATTTACTTTTGTGTCTTCTCTCATCACTTTTTGCTGAGCATCAACTTGATCAGTACGTTGAGGCAAAGGATACCGCTGGCCTCATAAAAGAGATTATCCGCAGCTACACCTCCTCATGCCCCATGTCGCTGATGTCCCTACCCCTATGTTGTCCGCTATGGTCCACCAGCTAAAGCGGGCACTGGACAAAAGTTTCCCCAAAGCTTCCTCACCTTCTGATATAGCTTCCTAGGCTGATAACCTAGGGCTATATTATAATTTTTTAATTTATGGTAATCCCTTTGTTTGGCCCATTTGCAAATAAAGATGCATGGCGGCTCCCCCTTTTGGTTTGAGCACCACTAGAGCTAAAAATTATTAATCATATACAATTCAGTGTCTTTTTTATGTTAAACTTAAAACTGGTACACAGTTTGTCAGGATTTTCCCTGGGTTAGGTGAAAGCCTTGTCCAGGGAAAGGATTGATACCCCCATTCATGGGGCATAAATCTTGAGTGGCTTAGTAGATTTATAGAATAGAGGTCAAATTTATATTATTAGCAAATATACCAAATTTGGGGCTTCATATAAAATACTCTGAATTTGAGGAAACGTTACATCCCCATTCCTTGAGACATGTGACCAGGGGTATCACTTGACCTGGTCATGAGGGCGGCGAGATCTGAGTAAGGTTCAGAACAAAGGGCAATCCAGAAGACCAGGAGAAACCCTACATGGATGGGGCCTAAATAATCCTTGAGGCACTGTTTCCCCACATACCCTATAGAAAGCAATACATATTAGCATAATAAAGTACTTTTTCATAGGATTTAAGTTTATCTTATTTTTATTTAAGTTTTATTTATTCCAATGACTAAATTCTCGTCCATCATCACATCTGGAGCCACCCTTGTCCTCTTGGCTAATCCTTGAACTATGCAGTCAGTCTACTTATTGGGTCCCCCAGCGTTAGCACCAGTGAGCGCATCTGGGGGAAACCCAATATAGTTAATGTCTCGTTTTCATTTCAATCCAATACACTAAAAGAGACTTATTCAAGATTTAAACATTGAGCCATCAGCCGTGCCCCTGGCACATCCACTCCCAATTTTTTAGCTTATGTTCTCCCTTTTTCTCCCATTATCCATTTTAGTTTATCTGAAACTTAATCCCATTTCCAAATTTGTTAAGATAAATCATTCAAGTCAAAGGAACGTTGCTGTACTTTACAGGTGTGTAACAAAGCCCAAATTTGGAAGCAAAAGTAACCCTACTTTGCCAACTTTTTATAATTTAATTGGGGTAGTTCAACCAGGGGACAGACACTACTGGTAACCTAATTAGATGGCAAAGGAAAGAAAAGAAGATTTATGGAATGTAAAGACATGAGGGTACCCTAAAGTAGATGAGCTACTTCTATTATAAGCTGGTACCGCCAGGTGTTAGGTGGGAGTGGGCAGCCTATTCCATCGGAAATTCCCTTTAATGGAACAGATGTGAAGGAAGGGATCTGGATGTATAAATCATAGTGGGAACCAAGATTATATGAGTCTTTGTGTTTGGATACAAGTAGCCATATAGCCACACCTGCAAGTGTTCCCTACTTCACCACCTTAAATTTTACAAAGGGGTTGGTGATCAGTAAGATCAGCGCTGGTTGTTTTCTTAAATTTATTCAGATAAACTTTTAATCTCCCTCTATAGATTAAATTATAAAGTAAATAATCTATCACTGATGTAGTGGCCTCAGCTTAAAAGGGTATTGACATGTCTCATGCCATGATTTCTGGTGGGAATCGTGGTGACAAGGAGGAAATAAGGAAGGCCTCAGGAGTCAAGTTGGCTTCCCTCCCTGATTTCATATATACCTTAGATTAACATTGGGTTAAAGCCTAGCAGGTTCAGAATTATGTTTAGAAGTCATGCATGAGATTTATGGCATTTCATCAATAATGTTGAAAATTAAAAGGTATAATTTGAACAAGGATGATTTGTTATGCTTAATCTTCAAGATGAGTGTTCAATTAATTCTCAAATACAATCTCATTAAAAATTAATATTCACTTGTGTGAAAAGTCTCAAGGTCACAAAAATATGAGTTAATAGACTACCATAGATAATAATCTCTTTTTTGGCTATTATTGGCTTAAAGCCCAACAAATTGGCTTGGCCTATCACAACAACTTTCCTTGTATAGTAGTATCTTCATTACCAATCATTTGTTGGTTGTCTCTCCTTTCTTTTAATATAAATATTATTATATTTTTTACTCATCAGCTGATACCTTTTGCTGCCCTCACATTTACCTTGTTGGCACTACATTTCTTTAGACTGAAACCAAGGTTTGTAGGTGGCTCAAAGCTGCTAATTCTCAGAAAAGGTCAAGAAGGAAGCAGAAAGTTAGGTAAGATAATGAATAAATTTATTAGGCTTAGAAGGATTTGATATTTATAGGGTGTGTTGGGACTCGGTGCCTCAGGGATTGTTAGAGCCTCATCCATTCAGGATCTTTACTGATCTTCTGGAATGGCCTCCTCGTGGGCATCCTCAATGAATTGTATCGCCCACCTGACCAAAATGGTGGAAACGCCGCCCCACGTGACCCAGGAATCGGGGAGGGGGTTTTTGAAGCTGATTCAACTTGGATAGGTTTTGAAACCAATTTGGTATGGCCCAATACAGAAGTGAGGAATTTGATTTGATTATTATCTCGCTTTCTGACAATGCCCCCATCAAGATCCTGTCAGAGGGGGGAATACGGCTGAAGGAACTGACCATGCATCCAATTAACTATGGTCCCTTGGTTGATGTCAGCAATGGAGTACTCAGACTTCAACCTATGAATGACTTTATAGGTCCAGACCAAAGTATGTCTTGCTTATTTTGTAGGCCTCCAGGAGAAGGTGATAAAAGAGAATGAGGTCACCTAAATGAAAATTTGGTAAGGAGGGTCATCTGAGATTGGATTGGGATATCTCTCTTCCAGTGGTGGTAATAGCCTTGAGTGGCTTGAGCTTGAATCTAGACAATTTCATCGGCTAAGGCCCTCATTATTAATTCAGAGTTCTCAGGTGTTGAGGTCTTGAGAATTGGCTGGACGCCACTTGGTAGCCAAGGTGCCCGCCCATATAGGGCTTCGAATGGGGACATCTTAATGACTTGGTGGTAGCTTACTCTGTAGGCAATCAAGGCGCTGGGTTTGTAATGGTTCCAACGAGAAGGATCTGAGGCAGCTAATTTTCATAGAGTAGAAACAAGAGTCGCATTAGCACGTTCAACTACCCCATTAGGGAGGGGGGTAAGGTGCAGCGAAACTCTGGGTAGTTCCAAATAGCGAGGTAACTCTTGTACTACCTGTGAGGTGAAGTTCAATCCATTGACTAAAAGTAAGGTTTGTGGGCACCCATGCTGAGTGAAAACAGATCAAACAAGGAAAAGGGCTGTGGCTTTGGCAGTAGCAGCTGGGACCAAAATTACTTCTTTTCACTTGGTTAATGGATCCACAGCTAAGATAATATATTTATGGCCATGCAGCCCAGTGGAAAAGGGCCCACCACATTAATGCTTACTCATTTTGAGGCCCAGTCGTGGCAACAATCGAATGTTGAAATTGAGGGTTGCTCAGTCTTGTGATTGGCAATTCATGCATGCTTCCAAGACCTCTTGATAGTCTCTACCATTGTCCCAGTAGCATCATGACTTCAGCCATTTGTGAGTCTTTTTGATGGCCTCATGTCCCACCTGGAAAGGGCTTCTAGTATAATATAGTTCTGGAGGAGGGGCGGATGTAAGGGAGCCACTTCATATTGACTTTCTTTTTAAATCAGCCCTTCCTTAATTTGAGCGTCTTGAGTCATTCTTTGAGAGTTCAGCTTGGACCTCTGGGGTTTCCAACTCTCTGCACTAAAGTTGACCAATCAGGTTATATAGTCATTCCTCCTCAGGGGTCAAGACTCCCAGCACTGGCATCCTGGAGAGGCTGTCAGAATTTTGGTGAATTGCGCTTGAGCAATGGACAATGGTGAAATCATAGCTCTACAGTCGTAAAGTCAACTTGGCTAATTGACCATCTGAGCCTTCATTTGCTGGAGACACCGGAGAGAGGAGTGGTCTGTAATGATAGTAAAGTGAGCACCGTAGAGATAGGGCCAGAAATGTTTGATGGCTAGAAAGACAGCCAGGCACTCCCTCTTGGTGACGCTGTAGTTCCATTCAGTTTTACTTAGCGTCTTACTAAAATAGGCCACAGGATGATCAACTTAGCTCTCATCATGCTGGGCTAGGACAGCCCCAATGGCAACATCACTTGCATATGTAAACAGCAGAAAGGGTTGGTCAAAGAGCAGATAGACTAGAATGGGTTTAGTACATAGAGCGGTTCTCAAGGCATTAAAAGCCTGTTCTTGTTCAAACCGCCATTCAAATGACACGTTCTTCTGCAGGAGGTAGAATAGTGGCTTGTCTAGGTCGGCAAACTGGGGGATAAATTGATAATAAAAGCCCACCATTCCTAAGAATTAACCAGATATCCCTTAAGCTTTGGGGGTTAGTCATCCTTTCTATGGCGTTGACCTTGTCTGGTATAGGCTGGATGTCATCCTTTAGAACTTTGTGTCCCAGAAACTCCAAATCCTACTGGAAGAAGGAGCAATTTGAAGGTTTTAGATTTATGGACGCCTTTTGTAGCTGAATGAAGACCCCCATAAATGCTCAACGTGCCCATTAAAGGTTTGAGAAAAAATGGTAATGTCATCTAGGTTAACAAGGACGCAGGAAAACTTCAAGTCCCTAAGGATCCCGTCCATGGCACGTTGGAAAGTGGCCGGGTCATTACAAAGGCCTTGGGGTATCCTTGTGGGCTCAAATAATCCTTCATTGGCTATGAGCACACAATTAGCCCAGTCCTCAAGGGCGAGTTCAACCTGCCAATACCCGATGACAAGGTCCATGACAGAAAAGTATTGGGATCCAGCGAGCAGATGGAGTAAATTGTCAAATCAAGGCAAAGGATAACTGTTCTTTTTGGTGATGGAGTTAGTTGTCGATAATCCATTACCACCTAATGGCTGCTATTCTTCTTCTGAACCAGAAGAAGGGGAGAGGCCCAAGGGCTACGCGAGGGCACCAGGAGTCTGGTGTCAATTAGTTGTTTGAGCTCAACGGTCACCTGGGCCTCTTCAACCTTGCTCTTTTGGTAAGGTCAGGACTGGAAGGGAGGAGCATCCCCAGTTTCTACATGATGGAGAACTCTGTTCATTCTTCTGAAGTCATAGGTTTAGGTCAAAAATAGGTCCAAAATATTCTTCCAATAACTCTAGAAACTTATGCTGTTGGTCATCCGAGAGGTCTTTACTGATATAGTATTAAATAAGACTAACTTGAGGAGGAGCTTCTAAGCTGAAGTCTCTCATGTCCCCAAAGTTTTGGACATTGGCAATAGCTTCCACTGGTAGTAGGCGGACATAGGCGGCAGTACTGTTTGGGCCTACTATTTTGGGTTTATCAGTAAGGTTGGCCAACAGTACTTTTATAGATCCGGCGATAGCTGGATCTAGGATCCCCGGACAAGTTAGCACCTCCTTTGGGGACAGTTTGTCTAGGCCTCAGACCTCTAAAAGGTACCCCGAGGGGATGTTAACATGGACCTGGGTATTGGAGATGACCTGAGATTTCGTGGGAATAGTAGTTGCCTTAGGTAAGTAGATTGGCATGCCTTTCTGACCATCAACAGCAGGAGGAGGCAGTTGGACTTGGGATCTCTCATGTGATATTTGAGCTGATCAATTCAGCCTTCACTCTGCAGCAGACAAGCCTGGGCTTTAACCTCAGTTTTGGAATCACGGGGAGTCTCAAAGCTAAGTGGAATATGGTGCATAAGTAATTATAGAAAGCCGCTGTCATAATGGAGCATTGCTGAATAATCTCGAAGGAACTGAGTCCCAAGGAGCAGGTCATAGCTAGGGTTATCTAGAGTGAAAGCAGGCATGTCTACAGCGAGCTTCCCAAATCATATTAGTAGAGAAGAATAAGCCCCTATAGATCGGGTGCACTGGGGGCCAGCTGTGCCATACTCCATATAGTGCGGCGTATTGGGAGCGATCTTGATGCGCTTCATCAACTTGGAGGATATGACATTCATTGGGGAGCCATTGTTGACTATATCATGGACTGGTATTTTATGAACTTGAATTGCGATATGGGTGAACAGAATTCCAAATTGAGGTGGTATAGTGAGGAACATGGGAGTGTCATCAAAGAAGAGTAAGCAGTGTCGACTTCTTTATTATCATTAGATACCAAAACTTCTTCTCCAGATCCTATAGCTCCTAGTTCATTCAAGGTTATGGAAAATTCTTGAGGCTGGGTAGGGATGTCAGCATGGAGCGCCTCGTTCTTCATGCTGACTTCCCTTTTCCCGCCTCTTTGACAAGTCGTTTCCAGAAGTTCTTGGCGCTGAGTCTGGAACCGTTACAGTAAGTGCATCAGGATTGATGATTTTCTGGTTTTTGACCACATGGACTCTAGGACAGTTAGAGGTGCCTGTGGGGTTAGCCTTAAAATGTAAAGTTGATGTAGGGATCTCATTCAGGCCTCCTCAATCTCTCAGATGCAGGTAAACACATTCATCTGGATGATCATATGCATTTGAACCTCGTGGTAAGATCCCAACGATGAAATGTCAGCGGTAATAGCATCGTCCAGGGTGATAGGTTTGTGGTGACCAAGGGTTGAGCTTGGGCATAAAAGCGGCAGACAAACCTGTGTGGCTTTCTCCTTTGTTCAGTTTGATACCCATGAAGGCTTGTTTTTGGTTGGCCAGGGTTTGGTTGCTTCCAAACTCTTGGATTAAAGTTGTGAGGACCTGATCACAAGTTGTGCACTCCTTCAAATGGGTGGTCATGATCTCCCGGGCAGTGTTATCTAGGCAGGAGTGGATATGCTTTACCTTCTGCCAATTGGTGGCCTCCTCCATAGAGCTCTCATAAGCGTACAGGAAGGATGTAATGCTCTCTAAGCTGGGAATGAACCTTTCTTTAAAACTAGGCTTAAAGTTAGTTACCAGAAGAGTAGAGATGGTGTTAACACCAGGGATAGGTGCTGCTCCAAGATCTCAGTTTCCGCATAGTTGCGGGGGCCCTGATGGTCTAGCTGGCATTGTAGGCCCTTAAAGTCCTCTTGATATTGTCTGAATTTTGGTTGAAGAGATGAAACGGAAGCCTTATCCATGACTTGCTCCTTTAAAGATTGAATGTTGGCACTTTGGTGGTGAAGCTGGTCCTCGATGGTGGTCAAGTGGGTCTTAAACCCTCAACAAGTTTGCTCCAGCTGAGAGATGCAAGCATCAGTAAGCTTGGCAAAAATACTTAAGTTTCACATTTCATCCGATAGGGTATCAATGGAGACCCTAGGGTCAACGGGGGACTCCATCCATTGTGAGTTTGCATCCTTAAGCTACATTCTGAATTTGATCACATAAAGCAGCCAAGGTGGTTGTCACATCCTTCTGCCAGGGGTCCTCAGGGCCAGCAGCGGTGGGAGCTGAGTGACCTGGGGGCCCAGGGGGTCCACGGGAACCCTTTAGCCCTTTAGGCCCCTCACGCCCCACAGGGCCTTCAGGCCCTCTAGGCCCTTCAGGACCTTCACTCCTAGATGGGTAGTCGTGAAAGGCCAGCTTCTGATAGTGTTGTTGTAGGGTCCATAACAGATCCTCAACTTGGTTGAGGCGTTGATTCCAAGTTGTTTTGAGGAGTTGGACGTTCTGATGCATCTCATCCCCAAGATAACTGTAGATCTCAATATCTAACACCATTACCTGATCTTGGACTTCATTGATCAGCCATCAGTTATCAATTATGGCCTCACAGTTGTCATGAACGAAGGAGGAGGCTGCATTATAAAAATCAACGAGGTGGGTGTGTAGGGCTTGAGTGAGCCCCAGTTGTTGTAAGACTTCTTGATGGTGCAACCCAACCAGTTGGAGTAGGTGATGGATAGCGGGGTGAGCAAAGTGGCGGAGGTAGCGTTTGGGGCCCAATGTAAGTTCAGCTGGTGGCAGCTGGGCTGAGCCATAGAGGTCCCACATGGTAGAGGGAACAGAGGAGGCGCAGATGACTAGTTTGGGCACCCGCAGAGTAAATGCCATTTATTAGTTGTTGGATAACCTCGTTAAGATTCTCATATTGAATTTGATACTGACTTCTATCAATAGAAGGCAGAGTGAACTGGAAAGCGGCTCAAAATTCTCATATTTCAGATTGAGTGGCCAGTATTTCATGCTGCGAGGTACTAACCCATTGGGCAACGCTTCTTGACTGACCAGTGGCTTGGTCTTCTGAGCTACTAGTATTTTACATCATGATAGACGTTTTCACTTGGGACAGCTTGGAGCCTCCTTTAGCGAGCACCACTTTTTTCAGAGCTACGTTCTCTAGATTGGCGCCAAGGTTCATAGGTAGCTCAGAGCTGCTAATTCGCAGAAAAGGTCAAGAAGGAAGCAGAAAGTTAGGTAAGATAATGAATAAATTTATTAGGCTTAGAAGGATTTGATATTTATAGGGTTTGTTGGGACTCTGTGTCTTAGGGATTGTCAGGGACACATCCATTCAGGATCTTTACTGATCTTCTGGAATGGCCTCCTCGTGGGCATCCTCAATGGATTGTGTCGCCCACCTGACTGAATTGGTGAAAACGCCACCCCAAGTGACCTGGGAATTGGGGAGGGGGTTCCTGAAGCCAATTCACCTTGGATAGGTTCAGAAACTGAGTTGGTATGGCCTGATCTGGAAGTGTGAAATCGATTTGATCATTATCTTAAACTCTAATATTTCTCCTTATGGAGAAATTCTTGGTTTGATTTGTAAGATATGAAGGTGTTACCACCATACAAGGTGTTTTTTAGAATTAAGTATATTCTTTCTTAAACGTTAGAGACACACTCCTCAACTTATGATACTGGCCCACCCTATCAACTTAGAAGCATCTGTGATGCTTCTTTAAAACAGTCACCTTCTTTAAGAAGGTTTTCTTAGCCCTTTCCAAGCTGGTAGCACCACTGCACTTCCTCACTGGCTAGAACACCCTTTGTCTAGTCCCTCTGCCTGCCAGCAAGCCATTAGGGCCAATAAGGAAATCTTTGCCCATGCCCCCATCCTTTGAAATGAAAACACCTCAACATCCATTATTGTGACCTGTAATGTTTCAGAAGTGGCTGTTAATCATTTATCCTCCAAGAGTTCAACAGCGTTGAGCGCCAGTGACATATTCTTCTCAGAAGTTCATTTCCACCAAAAAAGCTTGGCTATTTATAAAAAGGAGTTGGCTTCAGTTTCTTGGTTTTATGAACTGTTGCTATCTCCTCCAGGGGGCTGCCATGAAGTCCAAATATATACAGATCACCAATCACTACTTTATTACTAGAAATTCTAATAGCTGACACATTATCAATCCTGGACTTATTAAGATCTATACAACTTCACCTTCAAGTATGAGTTTTTGAAAGGAGCTTAATGTGTGTTACAAGATATGCTGAGCCTCAACGTTACCCTTTGCCCCCACCCAGACAGATTCCTTAAGTGTTAAAAGTCTTCCTAACAGCTAAAATTTTGGCACTCAAACACAACACATCTTTCATGCTCCCCTGACCCTCAATACTTCTCCTGCAACTAGATCTGTCAATAAATCATCCTTTATGGAGGGACCTACATATTAATCACTTATCAGTAGATAACACCACCAAGTCGCCCTATACCCACAAAGAAAGGTTAATTTGCTTCAGGGTTGTGCCCTGTACCCCTTAGTTTAGGGAACACGGTATGAAAGAACATCTTGAACCAATCTTCATTGGATACTATGTTGCCAGGAATTGTATAGACTGATAAAGCGATCCTGAAACTTAATTGTCCTCGCCTATGATGTACCAAAATGTGCTCATCTTTCATCATTTGTGCTAGGGACAGACCTGATTAATCTGTAAAGAAGAACTTCTTTTAACCATTGCATAAGCTTATGGTCCATGGACTTCTATAATTTTAAATATAATTGTGGACCCCATTTGATAAAACTCAACGCCTCATTGATGTGGTGGATTAATTCATAAGAATTTACTGTTTATCCACTGTTCTATATCCATCATTACTGAGGAAGTAACCAAGCTACAGATCAAACACGTTTTTGTCCAATTTAGGGTCTCCAGGAAATTATCAGTGGTTGGGGTCCAAAGTTACTGCACGTTTCTGGGAAGCCCTTCTCTCCCATTTAAAAATTAAGCCTGCAAACTTTTAAGCTGTGGTCTATTGCTGTAGCTCTCAAGTCTACTACACAGGTTTATTGTGTGCATTGAAATAGATTATTGATATAGTTAATTGACTGGGCGACAATTTTATGAAGACTATTGTCCTTGTTGAGATTTTCACAACCAACTTTGAGATATTTTCCTATATGCTATACTGGTAATAACGCTCTTCCTTCTAATCTTTGAAGGTGCTTATGAGCTAATGGAACTTTTACCTTTGACTCTTCCTCTATTAACGCAGGAGCTGGCAAAATAGCTGATAACCACTTGGAAAAGAAACCTTTCCCTTCACTTTAATACCAAGAGTTGGTAAACAACAAATAGCCAAGAGAATTCTCTTCTATTTCTGTTAATCCTAAGAGGATATAATATAATCGTGAATCTATCTAAATGTTATTCAAAGTGAGCCTTTGTACTAACTTATCTACTACTGCCTTATTTTTATAAAAATTAAGGATATGTATAGAAGAATTTGGCTCCCAACTCTTCGGTTGGCACCCATAGAGGCTTTGCAGCTGTCACAAATGGATTAACCCTCTGAAGTCACACTAAACAATGGTATGCCTCATCCATCTTGTCAGATTCTGCCGCCAACTCAATATGTGACCCTTTTCTGGTTGAAACAAAGAAGGTTTCCAACTTTTTTGACCAACTTTATCGAATTACCCTCATATTGCTATCAACCTTATTGGGAATATGAGTTTATATCTATTAACAGCAGATCATATTACCTAAAAGGTTAACCCATGAGTTTCTACCAGAAGCATTTTCAACGCCTCATCAACTAATCATAAATCCCTTATAGATCAGTGACAAATTCCAATTGACTATATTATATAATTCAATTAACATTTACTAATTGATAATCAAACCATATGTAAATTTATTGTTGGGGATCAAAGATGAGAAAGCATAAGTAATCTGGTGTTTTCAAGTCCCAGCGTATCAGTTGGTATTCTATTAGGAAAACTACCAACAATAATTAATATCTCTTATCTTAACTCATATTTTGATAAATCTTCAGGCATATTAAGAAGGTTGTTAAAGTTTGATTGGGCTGGATGATATGGTCATAAAATCCCAACAAAGCACTACCATTCAACTGCATTATACCCTCAGTTAGAGGGCAAAATGGAAGTGTTAATCAGATGTGATAACAAGAAATTTTTACTATGTCACTGCAACCATGAACTTCTGTGTGTCAGACCTACCCTGCCCAATTTTATTATAACAATTACATGCACTTTTCCTCAGTCTTCTCGCTCTTCCAAGAAAACTTAGGATACATCCCAGCATTCACACAAGGCTTCTGCAACACCCATAGTCTCCACTGCTGCTGACCATTCCACACACATCCATGAATTCAGATTCTTGTTCAGAAGCACCTTGTTAAAGCGATCCAGGACTACAAAATGGTTGCTTACTGGAAGCAGAGCCTAGTCCATAATATCTCAGTTAGTTCCTTGAAATCAATGCCCTCAACCTAAGACTTGAAGATTCAAGAAAATTAACATGCAAGTAGTTTGGCCTTCCCCATTGAGGAGGTGTCTCCTATGGAGCTTACCACCTTCAACTTCCAACACACTAGAAAGTTCATAAAGTTTACCATATCTCCCTTCTTTCCCCATATAAGGAACCTATGCCAGCCTCCCCAAACATTATCAAGTGGATGATGACATAGAGGCTGAGGTGGAAGTTGTTCTGGCATCCTGGAATTCTTAGCGCAGAATTCTGTACTTTTTCACCTGGAAAAGATACCCAGATTACAAGAACTCTTGGGTGAGCTCTAGGAACTCCACAAGATGCTAGGACCTATTTTAAAAGCTATATAATACACACCCAATGGAACAGCACCCCAAGTAAATCTAGAACAAACTTGCAATTAAGATCCCTGAAGCTCATAAGAACTACGCCTTGCCCCCCACCCACAAAAGGGGTCAATATCTATACAAAGATAAGAGTATTATAAGCCACTAAGTTGTTCTGCTGATATGAATTGTGCAAATTTTTGATAGAATGGAACTTTAAAACTCCTGCTACCCTGAATTCACTGGTGAGGAACTTGACCACACATTGGACATGCGTCAGTTCTTCACCCTCCCTGTGTTAGGGTCAGGTCGCCATGTCCTGTGCCAACCCCACTATCAATCAAAACCTACCTCCAGAAGCTTGTATGTGTTTAGAGATGCTTCAGCTGCGGGAGCAGTTTCACAAAGTTTCATATACTCGCCATTCACTCCCAGTCAGCCCAAAGTCCCCTTCCAATAGATCTTCCCTATCACTAACTGCCTGGAATTCATCTCTTGTACCTCAAATCCTATAAGGTGGCTTTAAGTCTAGATGGCTGCTGAAACCATGTCCATGTTAAATATTTTAGCAGCCATATGCAGCTGTGACACCAATTCCAATTGCTCCCAAACCTCAGGCTGTGGCAATTGGATTGAAAGCTGCAGTTTTAGGTTTCCACTTTTTTGATTCTACATTCCATTTCAATTCAATTCAATTATTTGAGGTACGCCGACCAGGGGATGGACAGTACCAAACACAACACTCAAAATGACAAAACAAAACTACTAACCAGGTGGGAAGCAGAAACTGCTAATTCACCATGGCAGAGGGTGAGGAGGGGTCAGGGGTTTGGTTTTCAGAAAGATCCACCTCAATCAAGGGATGTTGGTTACAGTACAGGATCAGAGCAGAGAGCCAGGGCGTTGGGGCATCCGCATAGTGGGGGTTGAGGTCAGCGTAGTAGGAGTTTTCCTCTTCCGCATCAAGATAATGACGGGAAAGTGTTTCAACAAAAGCTGAAAGGAGAACTTCAGCTTCTTTGCGGGCTTCAGGAAGTTGAGTGAAAAGAGAGATACTGTGGCGGGTGATTTTGGCTGAGGGGTTGAATAAAGCAATCGTTGTCACATTCATAACAGCAACTTCAGCATCATTGAATAGTTTCGAGATGTCACTGCAGGGAGATTCAGGGAAGTTGGGGGGAAGAAGAGGGTGGGCAGGCCAAGCTGGAGCTGAGCCACTGACTGGGCCACCGCGGTGCATAGTTTTGGGCAATGAGGAGAGGCCACCGCAGCTAAGGCGAGCTGGTGATCACTTTGGAAGGGGGCTGTATTGGGCAGAGGAGTGAAATGGTGAGGGGTAGGGGTTTCATCAAAGTCAGGAAGGAAAAATTCTGCCTAACCATAATCGCCTTGGCAGAGAGGTTGACCTATATGCTTACTAATGAGGACATTACCTGATTTGTCAGTTTCAGCCAATAAATCCCATGGATTTTGGTTCACTGGAATGATGGCATCGAATTTGGGTGGGTGAATTGGGCGAATGGGCAGCTGCTTGGGTGCAATGGTGGTCCAAGCATTGCTTTGATTGGCTGGGGTAGATTTAGGTGGGAGAGTGAGGCTGGAGGTTTTTGGGGGGCTGATTTTCCATGTGGGCCCACTGAATGAGATTGGAGGTGGGAGGGGGCAGCAAAGTGCCCCATACTGAACCTCCAGAAGGAGGCTCAGAAGCCGCAGCGGTGGAATTGGCCTGAGGGCATGCTTTTTTTGCATGGTTGAGGCCAAAGTTGAGGGAACAAATCTGCCTACCATTATTGACCCAAGCCCAAAAGAAATGATCAAGCGCTGCAGCCACACTAGTGCGGGGTGGGATTTGTTGAGTTATGGTAGGGTGGTGTGGTATGATGGTGGCTGTTGCCTTAGGAGCAGCAAGGCGCTCCCCACCAGATGGAATGGCAAAGATGAGTTGGGCTGAGTGCCATAAGCCATGAGCCCCGCGACCAACTGGTCATACAAAACCTGAGGTGGAAGGTGGGATGGGAGATTTGCAAAGGATACCACCAGCATGGTATATGAAGGGAGGCGAGTACGGGTTGTGGGAATGGGGTTTTTTTATAAATTAGAGGAGTTTGTGCTACTGCTTCAGCATCTGCCTCAGATTGGAACCCAACGTCAAAGTAGCCCTTAAAAGGGAGGAATTCTATAAAGCCAGCTGGCGCAAAGGCTGCAGTGGCTAGCTCAATAATTGTCTTATTGGCATATGGGAACAAATGCCCATAGTCCACTCTGAGGCAATAGCAAATGGCAGAGTGAGGGAGGGTGAGAGGATGGGGGCGAGAAGGGTGGATGCGCGCCAGGTGGTGCGCTAAGTCCCATGGGGGGACAAAATGGTTGGAAGCAGTGGGTGGGCTGTTTGAGCCCATCTGAACGCGCTTGCCTGCGGGGTGAAAAAGCTAGGTGGGGGTGCACTGCTGCCCCACACTGGGGTGGCAGGTGGCAGAGCCAAGGACATCAAAGAATAGGCTTGGGCAGACGGCTGTGGATAAATAAAACTTTTGATTTTAAAATCGCTCAAAAGTGAAATTGAGCAGTAAAAGAAAAGTTTTCTTCTACATTCCATTTCAACCCAGTTTTCCTTTTTTTACTCACTTACAACTCTGAACATATTTAAAAATTTGTTTTTAATAAACCATTTAAGATTCAGATTTAAATTTAAAATTAATTTTTAAGATCCATAATGGCTTTTCATGATGTGCAGTAAACCCCAAAACTAAAAATCAAAGTAATCATTTTTTTTATTTAACTGAGGCAAGCTGATCAGGGGACAGGCATTACTGAAAGAAAGAAATGACATGAAACCTGAACAGGGTCAACTCCATCAAAGAAAGTTTTTCCACCTCCAGATCAGGACTCAAATTTTTGTGGTTACATCATGGGTAAGGTTTTCGTGTTATTAGACCTACTAACCGCCAATAGCTTCCTTTGGCTGGCACCCCAATCGATGTGCAAAAGGTGGGAATTGAACCCACAACCTTCAGGTTGGTAGCTGTACGCCCTTACTGACTTGCCTTCCACCCCCTGCAAAGTAATCATATTTATCTATAATAAATTTAAAAAAGAAGTTTCTGACCAGTGGGACCAGAGCTGGTCAGTTTTAGATTTTTCCAGAAAATGTTAATTCCCCAAAATAAAATTTATTTTTTATCACTGCTAACTCCATTACTGTTGTAATAGCCTCAGCTTGAACTGGGGCATACATAACTAAAAATTTTGATCTCAATTGTCTCCCCTGACCTGGCCCCCATTTGGAGGCCTACACTTTTCTTCCTGGAACGAATACTCCTTATCTCGGTGGCTACATACCTGCTTTTAACTAGCGATATTAAGCTCTTTCTTTTCTAAAAGCTAACAGCCTACCTAGAAAGTCTAGTCCCTTTGTTGCGCAATACCAAATACATGAAACTTTTATTAATGAGACCTTTCTGACCTCTCAGCCTCTCCTTCCTCCTGGGCTTCCCCGGTTAGACCTGCAGTTGCCCTTGTAGTGGCTCTTAACATTTTTTGGAATCTTCAGTATGTTTTTGGATTTTAATTTCCTCACATCTCCTCTAGATCCTTGGTGAATATAGTCATTTAATTGCTGTCCTCTGGCATTCTGAGCGTTCTCTTGTTTTATTGAGGTTCAAGCCTACACCCTGGCTTATCCTTTCTTATCTGATCTGCTTGCCATAATGGATGTTTTTAATAGATGAGGGAGTTGGGGACTACCAACCAGTTTAACTGTCTACTATAAAGAAGGCTGTGAATGTAGATATTTATCTGCTTATTACCAAAGCTTGATGTTATTAACCCCTGATTATAGTTAAAATGTTAAAAAGTTTCAATTGTGCATCTTGTTTAAAGAGTTAGTGAAAAACGATGCAAAGAAGATGGCAGAATTCATTATCTTGCACTTTTTAGTAGGAATTCATTTTAAGGTATAACTTTTTAAGCAGGTTTAAAGTTGATAAAACTTGGATTTCTGTTTATTAAAATCTTTTTATAAAAAGTACAAATTAAAGCAAACAACAACCTCTTCTCTAAAATCTATTATTTAAATTTTAAATTTTATTTAAGGTGGGCTGACCTGGGAACGATACTGCACCAATAAGAATGAAGGGGATTCAAATTAATGGGAAAGGAGGATAAAACCCGGAAAACCTCCACATGCAGCACATGATAGGCCAGGAACTCCATGGATCGCCTTGCTATTCACCACCTCAGTTCAGGGCATTGGTGCATAACGTAAATACAGTCATAATTGTCCCCTACTCAAAGTTCATCTACCAGTATGAAATAGGAAGGCAATGGTAGAGGGTCCATATTCTACCACTAGGGTATCCTCCCCTTAACAACCTCTTTTCCTTTATAGTAAAAAATATTAATCACATAAGCTTGTCTGAGTCTATTTGATTTGCTTTAAGAAAGCTTTAGAGCTTATAGAAATCTTTAAGGATTAACTTAGATGAATGCGCAATTATTCAATGGCGTACTTATTGACCAAATTCTTTTATTTTGATGTCATGATAGTTTAATAAAAAGAATTTTGCTTATTTTGCAATTCTACTTTATACTTGGACCATCTAATGGGCTTCTTTAGATTTCTTAATTCATTTAAAACTTCTTTCAATTTAGAGGCTTTACTTATAAGCTGAGCCTTTCATTACTTTTATTTGGGCTACTCTCTGGAAGCTTTGCCCTTTTCAAGTGCCTTTATACTTTTTAGAAGATTTCAGATTGGTTTTTCTTTGATCCAGACATCATGTTGAGGCTATAAAAGAATTGTAATTAATATAAATAATATTTTATTCTCATGGTGGACTATCTTACAATATTTTTATTAGTATAATGTGTTAATCAAATATGGTCTGAATCTTCTTGTCATCTCCCTAGGTAATGAATAACTCACGGCTTATTTTGTGGAAAGTGTAAGCATTATTCAAATGTTTTCCAAACGAATATTTCTATAAGATAACCTTACCATTTAATGAGATACTTTCGCTGACCTTAAATTATCTTGCTATCCACAATTGTTTCACCCTTATATCTAGTATCTTGCAGTGGACAGGTGTAAGTAGATGGATCTCTTTAGAACCATGCCTTCTTAATAATCTGATCTGAGAGATCTGAATACTGAGATGTTATTGAGGTCCTTTAGGCAGGAAAGGCTTGAAGGCTACAGGATATAATTAACGCTTTACATTGTAGGGCCCAATCCAGACAGGACTAATCTTGTGGTAGAGATTTGGTACTATAGTTCCTTGAGTGTACTAACACAGAATTTGTTGAAAAGTGGTTGGTCAAACACAAAGCTCAACAAATTAATTTATTAGTAATTAAAAATACCTCATATTGTAGGGTACCAGCTGCGACTGTCAATATGGACATAACGTGCACCCCTTTAAAATCAAATGAGGCACTAATACAAGGGCGCTGTCATTAACCCAATTAGATCTAAGGCACACAGTAGAAGAAAGCTGGGTGGATGCTGATCTTTCCTCTCTATATTCCTCGCCTTTATACCAACTCTCAATCCCAAACCCTTTATTTCTAAATCATCAGAGCTTTATTTACAGAGGTCCAACAGCTCTGTGCTGAATTTTGATATCTACTTAAGGTGTTAAAACCGTTAATAAATCATCTTGTAAAGAGAGGTCTCAAATAAGAGCACCCTTAGTTGTAAAAATTTGATATCTGGGGTAACCCTCAGGTGAAACTATTTGGAATTAATTTCAAATAAGTCCTAATTTGGACAAAAAAGGTAAACTATGGGAATTAAATGAGTCAACGAGCTTAAATGGCGCCAAAGAAAAAATCTATATCCAAAAACAAGTATTGAACCTCTCAAAATAGCTCAGACGATAAAATTTAACTTAGTAAATTTAATTTAAAACATGTCGTTTAAAACCTCATTTAGATCATTACATAGTAACGATTGTTCTGATTTTTGGACATCATCGCTTGTCTAAGCCAACCTCTCCACCTGTTTACCATAAAGATTCAACACTCTGCTAATGTAGGGTGTTATATTATTATTTGAAATTATTTCTCTATTAAACCATTATCAAAAGATTTTATTAATTTGTTTCATTTTAAATTAATAGATACTATGCTAAAAATTATAGCCATTTAAAAGGCCCACCTTAGCTTCAATTGAATGAGAAACTATGGGGAAACTTCTGGTTGACTGGTCAAAAATAGTAGTTTAAAAAACCTAGTAATACTCTGCACTTACTCTCACCATATTTTGGAACCCAAACCTCTCCCCCATTTTCACATAATTCAACCCTTAAATGTAGATTGTCGCCTTGTAGTCTGTGGCTGCTTTTGTGGATGTTTAGTCACTTACGCCCACAGCTCAGTTTTCTCTTGGCACCCACAAATCAAATCAAAACATAACAACTCAACACATAAATACTTTAATGTCAAGGGTGGTTAGCCGAGCGGGTAAAACTGCTTCCACCCCTAGTGCAGGTTTTGAGTTTGAAACCTGTACTGGCTAGAAAAATTCTTGGTGTGGTATATTTGTCCCAAGGTCGACCCACCTCAAATACTTTTTTTAACCATCCTCATATAAATACTTTTGTCATTGGTAGTTCATGTTTTTGGTTTTGGGTCAGTCAAATACATAGCATAGTATGTCTAGATTGTTTAGCTTGTACATTACATATTGGTCGTGGATCACTATTATTTACGCCATAGATCAAAAATTACCTGATCTCACGTCAAAAACATAGACATCTATCCAGATGCACGTTTTTAAAGAAACGGTATAAAACTCAGTGACATAAACTTCAGAATTGATATGACACTTCTTGCCATTATATAAAAACCCCAAAAGCAGAGGTTGATGATGGTGAGAATATGATGATGTGACTTGATGACTTATACCAAGAGCTTCTTATTCATCACAAGAAGCCACAAAAACCATAGTGCCTAATGCATTACTTGTGGTTCAAGAGGAATTTACTGATACATATTTTGAGGAATATGGTGAGTTTGTCAGTGATATAACATTGGAAAATTAGTAAAATCCAGTCATACATGATACACTACAACTTCTATCATACTAATTTTCTTTGATGAAATAGATTGAAAGGGAGTGTCATGTGAACTCTATGTAGATAAGTCAGAGGTGTGACCCTTATCTGACCCTCAAACCTATAATCAGTACCATTGCCATATGCTCAGGCTGCTGTTATTCCAACCTAGTTCATAAGCAATAACAAAAGTAGCATAAACCTGATTAGCTGTGGATTCAGGATTAAGTATTTACTCCATCAAAAACTTAGATAAACTTAGTCGCGCTCACATCTTATTCAATATGCAGATAGAAAATTCGAAATTGCAAAGTATTATTCAACACCTTAGTGGACACCATGGCATGGTAATATATTTGATTTTCAAATAGTGCAAGCCTTGGACCTGAAATTCACACCAGCATACCTGTTATGGGGGCTTCACGCATTCCAGTGGCCATTATTTTCATGCAAGACACATTGGTTAGTCGCACATAATAACGCATTTTTAATTGACTTTTCAGTGATTCCAAAATTCCTATACCCAGTGATCTTGAGAGAAATTGGTGGCGTCAATCAGTTAACATTTAGCTGAAAAGAAAAGTGCTCGCTTTTACCTGGTACAACATTTTGGTGAATTCTCCCTGCTTTCAATGATGACAACTAGAAATGCAGTTTCAGCTAAAGTGGAGCATTCCGCTACTGACGTTGTACCTGACATGCTGAATTTACTGCAGATCTTGAGCACTTCAAATCTGTGTTTGATGTTGAAGGCACTATACATCTACCAACCTAAAAGAGTCAAAATTGACTTTCAGATGAAAGTTGACCTCATTAAAATAAACTTTTTAATGTATCATTATACAGATAAGTAGCATTAAGCATCAAAGGCATGAATTGTTATTACTATAACAAGAGGTTGGATGTTCTATAAAATTAAATACTTATTTCCAGTGGAGTTTTAGAAACCCAGTGGCATCCTAAGACCTTGCATGGATTATGGACACTTGACAAAGTTACAGTCTCAGATCCATACTCTCTACTCATTGAGGCTGCTATTACCCAAGCAATTAAAAATTCCAGAGAATTTTTTATATTGATTTATTAAATTCTTTTCACCAAGTTCAGGTTGAGTCTAGTCAATATGGCTGAAATCAATATGTGCAGGTTATGGATTATTAGTTTAAAGCAATGTTTTTGGACTGAAGCAATATGACCTTCA
>JAKSZP010018978.1:0-53723 GCA_022478985.1 Massospora cicadina | reverse complement strand
TTTTGGTATGTGATAAAAACCTCCTGAAAGGTAACAGACAACTTGATCAGCACTTCTGACATCTAGGGAAGTAATCAACAGTTTTGCTCTCCATCAATCCAAGACTCCTTCAGTTGCAATTTCAAAGTGCTTAAAGAACCCATAAATATTCCATTCACGATTGAATGGAGGCAGCTTACTGCAGCAAACCTCCTGAAGCAGCTCATCTTGTTTTTTAAGCACAGTGTCCAAAGCCAGTTTCAGATCCATATAGGTAACAGACCCATAGTGTTGAGTAGAATGTTTATCAAGACAACATTGATGCAACATAGCTGGCAACTGAGTTTTTATCATTTTTACAATTGATCAATGGGCCCCCTGTAGTGAGCACCACTGTTATAAAATTGGCGGTATATAAGAGATATGCCGTAGGATTGTTGCACAGGGTTTGACCCACTGAGCAACCAGGACCAATGATATGATAATCGTTGTCCTTAAAACAACAGAATAAACTTTTAATAAATATGGAGCACTCGCTCCCACAACTATTTTTTATTTAATTACTAAATACAGAGGATTCTCGCTGTTTCACTTGCTCTAAACTACTTAACAACCTCCTCTATTGATCAACTCGTCTCACCTATATTATAGCAACTTTGATAGCTACTACTTCTATGGCTTGGTAATTTAATTCGCCATATCTCATTGGTTCTGTCAATTCTTTATTTGTTAATTTCACAATCGCCTAGTCTGAGAAGATTTCCCAACAACCCACTATCACCTTATTTCGAGGTGCTCAAATAACATTACTCATTTTAAAACACAGCAGAAGAATCCGTTCCACTATAATGACCTAGGGCTTATTTTCCAGTCATATCGGAATCATGACAAGTGAAATCATCCCCAAGTCAAGAACAACCAAAAAATTATAAAAATGTTATTTTTTTCCTTGCATTTTTAATAATTGTATTATGCCATATTTTTGTCAATCTTTTATTATTTTCTTCATTTTTATATTGGACATGACCTTCAAAAAGTTCAGCGGTCGATTTTTTTTATTTGTTCCCCCAAACCTATTCTGAGGTATACTAATCCTACCAGTTTTTATGGTTCAGAGGTTTTATTTTTAAGACTTAACCATCTAGATTGGTTCAGAGGTCCTTTTTTCAGACTTAACCAATTAATCAGGACATAATTATCTTAATGGTCCAGCGGTTCTTTGGGAACACTCTTTTTATTACTTTTTTCATTGATCCACTTTTCAAATATTTATAATGGACTTGATTCATTATCCTTCCATCCAAGAGATTCTTGATGAAATAGGCGTCCATTACAGTCTTAGCAATTATCTCAAATGGATCTAACCACAACACGTTTAGCTTGTTTTTTCTCAAAAAATGAGTATCACAATAGGTAACTCTTTTGCCTATTTGGTATTATGATAGGGCCAGTCGATTCTTATCATCCATTAATTTTGGCTCAATCCTTTTCTTTAAGGTCGTATAAAATGCTTGCAATTGGATCTCGATCAGGATATATGACAATTGGATCAGGTACAGCTCAGCACTCATCCCTCATGTTGGTTCCACCACCAAATATCGAATCAGTAGCAACGCGTCATTCCTTACATATAGCAACTCAAATAACGTTTTATTGTCTTCATATGATGACTTATGTTGTATGTGAACATCATTGAACTAAGTTACATTCCCCACATAGAACTTCTCCCTGCAACCATCTTCCTCAGCATCGCAGCCAGCGTTCAATTGACCCATTCTACCAGCCCATTAGACTTGGCTGATAAGGTAATGACACATCTCCTAGGATCCCCATTAATTCATTTAATTGTGGGATCATATAATATGTGAAGTTCGTTCCATATCACTCAACAAGACATGTGGGCTTCCATGTTTATATACTACTTGATCCAGGATAAACCTTGCAGTGCTTGTAGCATCTACTTTCGCCAGAGCCTTTGTCTCAACCCCTCTCATAATATGGTCAATCACAACTATTATGTATTTGACTCCCCTGTTACTCATGGTTAATGGTCCCATCACATTGATGGACACTGTATGCCAGGCAAATCCAGTGTGGGCCAATCAATATCCAGTCATGTTCTTGTGATTATATGTAACTGGCACTCCACATAACAAGCCAGATAATCCTTTACATCATAGTTAATAGACTCCCAGTAATAATATTGGTAATGTGATTGTTTATTTATTCAGGCCGTCATGCCTGACAACCTTTTGAGCAGCATGAATGTTAGCTGCTCATTTCAACGGCTTTATTAATTAGTAATTTTTTCCATCAATTGCCTTAAAAACTTTTCCATCCATGGTCTCAATGTTTTACATTGCTTTTCAAAGTGCACCTTGGATTTCTCAGGGCTTATTCCCAATTTCTCCTTCAACCATTCTCTGTAATAGCTCATCCACTTACTGATACCACTTGGACCATTGGTAACCTTGATAAGCCATCCGCATCTTGATGAGAAGCTCCAGCTCAGAGGACTATCTAATAATTGTAAGCCTTTAACTTCAATGGCATTAGGCCAATGTCCTTCCAGTTCTCTTAAATTGTCTAGCCAACAAAACGAGGAATGGACTGTCACCACATTAAAGTGCATTCCATGAACCTACACCCAAAATTATTTTACATTCATAAATTTACTGCAAGGCATTCAAGCTAAGTCACTGTGTAGTTCCTCTCAGCTGCTGAGAGTGTCTAGCTCACAAATGCTACTGGATGTTTGTCCCTTAGTTCATCCCCTTGTCTCAGGATGGCGCTGATCGCCATTAACAAAAAAGTGGTCTTTATTATAAATTCTCAATCAAAAACTATATATTTAAAATCAAAGAATCTATTAAATACCAGAAAACTCATCAATAGAACTCTGGGCTCTTTACTCCAAACAAATTATCTTTTTGAACCCTTCAGTAAATGAAATAAGGGCTCAGCGATTATTCCAAAATCCTATATGAATCTTCAATAGTATCCAACCATTCCAAGGAACACTTGTATCTTAGATACTTTTTACCATAGCCATTCTCTCTATGGCCTTAATTTTCTGGGCTTGCAGCTGTAGTCCACTAGAGCGGATAACAAATCCCAAATATTTCAACTTTTTCTTGAAGAAGTAGCACTTTTACAGCTTGACCTTCAGGTTAGCCGCGGACAGTCTTTTTAAAAACTTCTTCTAAGTGGTATAAATGGTCTGTAAATGTCCTACAGAACACATTTATATCGTCCAAGTACACCAGGACGCATGACAACTTCAGCTATATAAAATGGCGTCCATGGCCCTCTGAAACGTTGCAGGAGCATTGCATAGACCATGGGACATCCTCATCAGTCGATATAGCCCCTGTGCAGTGATAATCATGCATTTCTCTTGTCTTTGAAAAGCAAATTGATTTGTCAATATCCAAATATTGGATCCATTACAGAAAAATACTTCGCTTCTCCCAATAAATCTATTGCATGTCATTTGTGGTAGTGTGTACAAATCCTTCTTTGTAATCTTATACGGCATCTGTGATTGATCACCACCTTATTAGAGCCATCCTTCTTCTTCACGATTTGGATAGGGCTCACCCAGGGACTTTATGACAGAACTAGAAGCCCATGCTTCACTAATTCACTGATATTTTCCTCCACTACACTTCAGCTGCCTTCAGACATCTAATTGGTCTCATCCTTATTGGCAATATCCCCCCATGTTGACTTTGTGTATTACATTTCTCATGCATCCAAAATCATGATCGTCCTGGGCAAAAACTTCCTGATAGTTGTCAAATAATTTGAGCACCTCCTCCTGCTTTCTGTCCATCAGATAAGCAAGTTGCTTTCAATTGACCAATAGATTGATGCCTTCAGTAACCCCTGCCAGTAATCCCATTTCATTGAGGGTCTCAAAATTGTGAAATTTCCTTAATTCAACCATTGGGATTAGATGAACAAATGTGATAATCTGATTCTTCTCAATCTTCATCTGTTTTTCACTCAAATTCACCAGGAGAACTCAAATTTCTTCATGCCTTGGTATAATTATTCTAGGAGTCACCCAAGGCTCTACTCTGGACTTCTTCCAAGGGCTTCCAAACTCCTCATACAGCAGCTCAAGTATCTCTAACATCACCCTTGTGTTGACTATGATTTGTGATCCCGGCGGTATAGTCCTCAAATTCTTTATCTTTAACAGAGTTCCCTGATTTTCCAGGATTCCATCAGCATTTCTCATCACTTTTGGCCAACTAATTGTTAACAAATTGTACAATGCCATCATTGTAGATAATTTGATGAATTTATTCCTCTCAGTTAGTGGAGCTTCCCCATCTTTCTTATAAACCAATGGTAAAGTCTGACCCAATATGGTCAACATTCTATCTTCAAAGTGATATTTAACTCCATGTTTTCATAGAAACTTCGTCCCAACCAGAATATCAGAACTGGTTGGCCAAAACTATTGCTGGGGCGGATACCACTATGAAGCCAAATTGGAGTGATAGAGCGCTATACACTCCACATGAGATGGTGGTATTCGGCCTAGCTGTCCCATATTCTTTCTTGTGTTATAAATTGGGCGAGATCCTCGTCTTCTTCACCAGCTTGGTCAAAACAATATTGATGGGAACTCCACTGTCAAGTATAACCCACACCTATGCTTGATTAACCAGTATATCTATATATGTACACTCAGAGTATTGTAAATTTTATTTAATAAGTGTATAGCAGAAGTATTTGAAAAATCAAGGGTGTGAATTATTTGCACCGATGGATCAGGAAATGATTACTTGATCGTGCTAAGGGGGATAGACAGATTTACCTCATCTAATTTGACCTCAGTCAAATCTTCTGGATACTCTGCAGCTCAAATATTGTGCACTATTTGTCATGCATATGGCTGAGCAACTTCCTTAATCTTTTTAAGTATATCCCCTTTGCTCAGAATCTGGTTACTGCATTCACATCTAAATTGACTACTTGATATACTTGATCTTGTTCATCATCATTGACAAACAGATCACTCACATCAATTTCTTCATGTATGATATCAGGTGGAACGTGGTTTTCCAAAGCTCTAGACTGTTCCCCATCTGGGCTGCATGCCCTTTTCCCAACTCCTGTGCATGTTTGGAATCTTTCACATGGACCGCATTAATCTGTTCCTTAGATTTCTTGAGTGAACAACGAATTGTCATCTTCCTCCACACTGGTAACAGCGTTTTTCTTTCTTATCAATCCACTTAAATTCTTGGAACTTATTTCACAGAACAGTTTATTAATTGGGATCCTTAGTGCCCTTTGTCCCCTTTGTAGGATTCAAATTTCATAATGCACTTGGTTTGAAACCTTTATAAGGGGCATCAATTGTAGCTCCTAATATTTTCAAATGATTACCCTCAGCGAGGTGATAATCTCAAAATCAAACACAGAATACATCATTTGATGTAAATTGTATCTTTCAAAGGGCCACTTGCAAAGCAATCCATGTATAATAATCATCCAGAACTTTTGCTCAAACCAGAATCTAAAATTCTTGGTATAAACAATTGGCAAAACTCACTAAGAGTTCATCCTTCTGAAATTGGAATCTCACGAATTCTTGCTTACACTTTGACATGTGCGTAGGACTTCCAAATTCTTTTATAATGGCCACCTTGGCCTAGAGTATGGCCAGTTGTCACCCTCTAGATGGGTATCATTAGGTTCTGACAATTAGTGTCTAAACAGTTCATCCCCATCAAAGCCTTTTGACAATCACTGTAATAAACATTGTCATGCCAAATAATTGGAGAAACGCAGGGGCGTTATCCCAATGGAAAAAAGGTAATTTTGTAGTAGCTTTAGATTTTTCCATTGTTTCACTAGCCACCAATATTGGTTTGGTTACCAACAAAACTTGAGGAGTGATTTTGGGAGTAATCTCCAATAGGGCTGTTAATGCAGTTGGCTATTTTGTGGAATATCGCCTTCCCAAATGGAGTTCTTGGGGTCCTAACGTTAGCATTAGTCACCTCATAAGGCTTACATTCACATTTATGAGTTTTCAACTCCACAATTTGCTTAATCAGCAACTCTATATCTGCTCTGAGTGCTCATAATCAAATTTGATCCGCTTCAATTTTTATTTTTCAAGAATAATACTTCTCAAACTTAATATTTTTTTCTTTAATGACGTTACTTATCCTAGCAATTCATTGCTGAAAATAGAGACATCTTCGACTCCTTGCTCAATATTAGTAACTCTCTCCTCCAAGGCAGCAAATTCTTAACGATCTACAAAATTCAAGGCGTTCTTGTTAACAGTTGCAAACTCCATTTAGAGTTTTCTTAAATCATCCTTGTATGAGATCTTGTCCTAGTGTATCCTACTCAACTACAAACCCCTGTCATGAGCACCAATTGTTTAAAATTTTAGGGGCTTTGCTGCTCATTCACAAATATTAACCTTTAAATTGATAACTTGCACAGGTTCAGTTTGTGCACTCCTTGCGTTGTCTGATGATATATAATATACAATTAATAATTGTATAATGATTATTACTCATAGTTGAATAGATAACCAGTGTTAGTCCAACGCTTGACCAGTATTCCTTTTCAAAATAATCTATGTCTTCAGTATGGATTTAGACTCTTATCCGCCCAACTTGATTCAGACTAAAGTCCTTAGTTTACAGCCTCTCTATGGTGACACAAAGTCAGCAGCAATTCTCATCTCAGATCAGATTTCTTCTCAGGATCATCGATCCTTACTCTTTAACCTTCTAAAGAGTCTCCAATTAAAGCACACATCAATAATTTCCTTGAAGTTAATAAAACTAATAATGATTTCTGGTAAAGTCTGGTTTTTATTAAGTCATAAAGTCTGATTTTTTATGTAGTAAATTCTCAGGTAAATTTATAGAGAGAATTTGGCACCCAAACCTCAGTTGGTGCCTCAGCCTTGAAATGGCAACTGTTGCCATATAATTAATCTTTTTCATCTCATCAGCAATGGTATTCCCTGTCATGGATAGGATCTTCATAAGACATCCTTGAGACCTAAAACAGAAATATTCAGAAAACTTGTCATTAACTTTTTCTACTTGATCCCAGTGAACCAACCATATTTGGTGAGCGACCTTCTTAGGTAGTGGTACTTGTTACCCATTATGGGAGGTCACAAAATAACTAAGTAATTCTCTAGTTTCAGGTAGCATTACTCACCTCACAACTTGCTCCTTGAATTCCCAATAAGTCAGTTATGAAACCTGACTAATACCAATTGGTACACCTGATAGTTATTCATCAATCAAATATCAGATGCCCCCATTTCGTTGTTACTCTGGCAAACATGATCTTAAGCATTCACCTGGATCAATCCCCAATGAATCTAAACCAGGCGAATTGCCTAAAATTGTGACTAACGGTGTCCTTCCACATTGCAACAAAACACTTGGGCAAGAGGGCCCAGGTGAGGGCCCACAAACATGATATTGCCTCTGTGGTTAGGTCCTTTGTTCGTTGACTTGATGACGATTGAGGTATCATTGAGATATGGTAAGTATGATGCTCATACTGAGGAGAACAGTCTTTTACACCAGAGAGCATACAGAGAGGCGACTGCTCTGTCAAAGTCCAAGGAATGATCCATTTTTTCAATTAAAATCCAGGGTTTTCCTCCAACATCTAAATAAATGATTTTAAAAATTAAAATTTTATTTCTGATTATTGAGGTTTTTATTGTATATATTAGAAGACGAAGTTGTCCTAAAAACCTTCTCCTGGTTGTATTTAAGTTAGGAAGTGGTGGATATGGGGGAATTTGTTTCTGCAGAATCCGCGGATGGTGGGCTATCTGCGGGCCTATTTCAGGAATCTTGGCCTCCAATATTCCCATCTAGGCCCGTTATAGACCGTTTGTTGGGTACCTTAGGCGTTAAAGAAACTTTTCTACATATAATTTCGTTTATTGGGGATGAATCAGAGATCTGCATTCTTGTGTCAGCCTTATAGCAAACTTTAAAATTAAATCTATTATAAGTTTTCTGCTATTTCTGGTTCGCTCAGCCTCTGCTCCCCTTGACTTACAACGCTTTCATTTTTGGTATAATTCGGCTTGGCATCCCATGATTCTCTGGGCTGCTTTTCACCATGGCTCTTGATATTCTCATCTAGCGGCAGATTTAGCCTGGCAGCTCCTGATTCGCTAAGCTGCCAAATGCTATGGTTCTTGATGTTACTGATTTTGGCATAATTTGAATTAGCAGCCCCTGATTTGCTGGGCTGTACTTTGCCATTGTCATTATCATTATTTAGTTCATTGGACTTTTGGTTGGCAGCCTTTGATTGGCCCAGTTGCCATTTACATCGACCCTTGCCACCTCTGCTCTGAGATTTAGTCGATTTGTCAGCATCTGATTAATCAGAATGCCATTTATGAGGGGCATTGCCCTCAAACCCTACGATTAGTATTATTCTCTACAATATTAAGAGCTCTGATCCCCGCCTTAGGGGGGGGATAAGGGCTATTTGGCGGTCAGGCAGCGCCTTGACCATCACAAAGATTACCCCAAACATTGTTAACCCAAAATTTGGGGTTAACTGAAATCCAATTCACTCGCTATAGGGAATTATCCCCTAGCAATTCATGGTAATCTAGATGGCTGGTAAGGTGGGCAAGAATCTTAACAGCCTAACATGGAAAATTTTTAATGGAACTTAACCTGATTGTGAGGCAATCTACAACCAAAATCTCAGCATTTTATGGTCAAAATTACTGTCCAGGAAGTGTCAGACATTCACCCTCGCAGCTGCAAAGGAAAAATGTCTTGGGTCAAAATCAGCCAAAATGGGGTTATGTTGGCAATTTACAATTTTTTTCTGAACATAAATGCAACTTAAATAAAAAGAATGATATAATCGACCTAAAGACCCTGATCAATTCTTGGTGGAACCCCACAAATTGGGGTAGCACCTTTTGAATAATAATTGGGCAGCAAGCATAAAACTGAGCAGTTGAATTACCCTGATCACGTGATGGATTGTGGGGCATCTATTAGGAGGTACTCCCCCAGCCTCAACCAGGTCCTTTAAAGCGCCTACGCAGGAACCATCCCGTTTTATAGGCGTGGTGGGGGTCCTCCAAGGCGCAAAAGATTTCACAAATGGGAATTGGCTGAAATTCATAAAATTATTACCTCATAGGTATGTTTTAGCCAATAGTAATTCCCCTGCTATTGTTCAGCTAAAATTAAGTGAGTAGTCCAATCTTTGATAGGCTGTATTATAATAAGACCTAATTTGGACAGTAACAAGCTGTACCAAACTTAATAGTAAATTCCCTATGACCCTCAATATTGTTTGTATACAGATCACTCATATATCTAGGGGATCGCTATTTCTTTCTTACCTCGCTTTACTGATAAAAATTTTTAAAAATCCAAGATTCTTATTAGTGTAATTTTAATAAAATTATCAAAACTTTTATGGGATCCAGCGTCACTAGCACCAGCGAGCACATAAAATCAGGATTCCCACAAAAAGATCCACACTCTTGCTGATGTTGCCATACCCAGCTCCCCCTTGGGGAAAACCAAGCCACCCAATCTGGTCCCACAATTTTAAATGCCCAGGCTCATAGGCCCTGAACAGTGAAAGCCTGGTTACTTGCCAGGTTGCTTTTTATATTTGTGGCCCATTAGCGCTCATTGGTTACTTATCTCTCAGCACATCTAAACGTCATTCAAGCATCAGGGCCCCTGGCATTATGACTTTCCTTTTTGTGATTTTTCATCCCAAAAGGCAGGCCAGTCCAAACTTTATCTGCCACTTTCCTTAAAATAAAGGTCATGACTATAAAAGCTTTTTAATATTTATATTTGTAATTATCATAGAGGTCCCTTATGTTCCAATAATAAAGAATATTAAAGCTAAAAAATGAATAAATGTAGCTATGATATAACACTTTCTTTAAGCTTAGGATCATCATTTTTAGACTTTTAATGCTTGAAGATCTTTTTGACAGTTTACAAGATATTAAGTATGAAGACATCTATGATTTTTATAGTAAACCTACTCTATCACAATAAATTTAGTCTTAGAAGGATTATGCTTCTTTATAAGACAACTGTTATGTAAGTCTGGGGAGCACTCCCTCTATTAGGAGTGGGGGTGATCCCTTTCCCAAAAAAGGGTCTGAGAAGGGCAGCTATCCCTCTCATCTCACAGGGTGACTTCGTCCATGTGGTGGATGAGAATTAGCTAACTTTTCTCATTTTGAGGATCCCAACTCCTGTTCTAGTATTAACTTCAGATAAATTAATACAAAAAATTAATGGATTTTGCTAAGCTTTTGGAGAGTTGGCATTCTTTTGGGATGAAAGGTCCAAATAAAGTCAAGGGCAATGAGCCTTCACTATCAATATCTGAGAGCCCTAAATCATTGGAACAAGGCCCAATGGGCGTTTAAATTCAATTAATAAAGCATCTAATTTCAGATCTTTGTAAAACTCGCCAATTGCATTTGGACATTGGGAGATGCTGAATCAAGTTTAAAACCATCCACATCATTATTGAAACCCCCATCCAATAGTTCTAGTTTGGTCCAACAGATGCTGAAGTGACCAGATGTTGGTGGGTTTGGCATTCTGAACCCATTCCTGACCTCATGGGACTACCTTATGTGGGGTGGGCTTAGGAGGTCCAATTGCCTATTAGTGAGACATGATAACTCTAATAATTGAAACCAAAAAAATTGGCAATTTGGGCACCCATGAACAAACTGACAGTGAATCGGCCCGCCACTGACAATTTCAAAATCAGTTCTAAATAATTCGTTTTCCCCCTCACTAAAAATCTGTTTAGTTAATCAAAGTTTGATGACCCCAATCCTGAGCTTGTCTAAGCTATTCCCCAAATCAATCATCTATCTAAGCAGTCTTAACACACTGAGAAAATTGACAGTTGATTTTCTAATTGTAATAATTTAATAAATTTCCATAATCAAAATCTGATTTTTTTCCTTATGACGAAATTTAAACCTCCCATTCCAATCTCAATTTCCCAGCACCTAAACCCATGAGCCTTGGGCCATGACAGCCTGGTTTGTTGCATGGTTGTTTCTCATAAAACGACCTTTTGGCATTCTCTGGTAAATTTTTCATTACACAATATAATGTTGTTAGTCCAGCCCCTCTGGAATTCAGGCGTGCCACTGGGTGTTCAGGCATCCAGACTGACAAGCTGATCTAAACTTTATCTGTCGCTTTCATGATATAATAAAACGTCCATTATTTCCGCACTTCTCATCAATATGGGTGCAGCAGTGCTCATCTTTTACTAGATGAATGTACAGTTGGTATACCACCTTCTGTTGTTTGTCTGGCTAATCGCCAATTTTGTATGATTCTCCCAGAGGGTTGTGAAGAAGTTTTGCTATGGATGCACTTCCCCAGCGCCTTTTACATCTTACACAGTCCACCCTTTAAATGAGATCTTCATGCATGAAGCTGCCAACGTGTCCACAGTTTCTTATTACAGCTCTGAATTGGTATCTATATTGATTCTAAAGACTTCCGTTGCCCCAGCGCCCATGTTAGTTTGTTATAGCACTTCAACTTCTAAATTGTTGGTGGTCCAATATGGAGAGAAAATGATTCAACCCCTTTTGCCGCGCCAGTTCTGCTCCTATTGCAAACCTTGTTATTTCCCCTGATCTAGTTGCAATCTCTTCCTTATCAACAGAAATGACCACATATGACAATAAACAGAATTTCGCCTACTTATTATTACAAATGAAAATTAGTATTGAGGCACACTAGGTGTCTAAAGGCCTTGGTTGACATGGGACTAGTGGGTTACTTCCTGAGTATGAAGTTGGCCCTGCAGTTAGATCTAGACATGAACTTGTGGCCTTTGGTGTTGGTTGCATCATCAGCCGCCCAACCCTTCTTTAGAGTATGGCGCCCCGTGCCTTTCTCAGTCCACCAGTTTAGTTTTTTAGGATTGCTTCTCTGTAATGCCAAGCTTGTGTTCCCAGCGATTTTGGGTGTGGGTTGGTGGCGTCAGCAGCATGTGAGAATCCACCTGGAGAAAAACATGTTGTCCTTCTCCAACAATCAGGTGGAGGGCGAGTTTCCATTGTTAGACACCCTCCCAAAATCCTGTGGATGTGGTTCTATCACAACCCTTGTTTCCCCTATTGGTCTTCCGCCAGATTTTCCCACTGAGTTGATGGGCTATCAGACATCTTTGACTCTGTCAAGGCTAATTGCCTTCCCCCTCATCTGAGTTTGATTTTAATTTTGGATAATGGTGCAAGTGGTTAGTATAAACTTTCCACTGAACCCGCATACAGCGGAGAAGGATGTGGCCCTCAATGCATGGTTGGACGACATGATCAAGAAGGGTTTTTTTATTCCAGGAGACATCTCCAGTTGCCTCCCATTGTCTTTGCAAAAATGGCAGATGGGTCACATTGTCTCTGTGTGGATTGCGAGCACCCTGATAAGATGACTGTTCATTATCTCTAACCTCTTCCATTGGAGCAGACCTTAGGCCAGGTGACTACCAAGTTATGGGTGTTTTAAAACTTGATCTTGTAAATGCCTTTACACAAATTCGGGTGATAGAAGGTCAGGAATGGCTTACTGCTATCTGGATAAAAATGAGGCATATTCCAATTTCAAGTGATGCACGTTGGGCTGAAGAATGCGCCCACAATATTCCAGTGAATGATCAATAGTGAGCTAGGGGATCTCAGACTCTATTGCGCAGTCGCATATAAGAAAAATGTCCTGGTACATTTCCACTCCCACAAACAACATTAAAAATATCTGGAGGCGTAGTGGCGGTTCTGCATAAAGATGGCTTGTTTGTCATGCTTTCAAAATGAAAGTTTTATTGGGAAGAAGTTCCCTTCTTGGGTAATATCATCTTATAAGATGGTCATGCCATCTCACCAGCAAATTGGATGCCATCTGCGAGTGGCAACTTCAACAACCAAGAATCAATTAAGAAGCTTCTTGGCCATAATTATCTTTTTTAAGAATTTCTCCCCCGCACTCTCACAGTTGGCTGCACCACTACATCCGCTTACTGGCAAGAACATACCTTTCCGCTGGATGCCTAAGTGCCAGCAAGCATTTGATTCTATTAAATAGGTGTTATTGTCACCACCAATTCTCAAGCACATGGATCCTTCCAAACCCTATTTTGTAGCGTGTGAGCCTTTTTCTGCTATGTAGGGGATGTCTTGCTCTAGGAGAATAATGATTTGGAACACCCAATCACTTAAAATTCAAGCAAGCTTTTTTTAACTGAGCAATACTGGCCATCAATGACAAGGAGTTGGCAGCTGTGGTGTGGGCCATGACCCACCGGCAATATCTCTTACAGGGTGCTCAGTGCAAGATGAATGTGAAAACTGACCACCAAGCACTACTATATTTCTGCAAGATGCAGAAGTTGGTGCACCATCAGTCCCAAAACCTGCCCGGGATTTTTCAGCTTCACCTTCATATATAAGCTTTTGAAGAAGGTCTGAAAATCCTTCCCAATTTTCTCAACCACAATCCTGCACTTTGCCCAACAGATTCAGATGAAGCAGAACTTATCACGGTTTTTACCCCATTAAAATCTTGTCCATTATACCTCCCATGGTTTCAGCAGTTGACTTAGTTCTAAATACACCTTTAGTGTTTTTGGTCTTAGCTGCACAGTTGGTATGTGCAGAAGTGGTGTGTCTTATGGATCGCTTGTCCCACCCTGCTTCCAAGCATTCCTTATATTCTATGGCTGGGGGATCATCCAGTTTAGGTCGCGAGTGTAGGTCCCTCCTTTCCTCCAATATGAAGACATTAAGCACATTATGATACCCAGCAGTTGATCACCCAGGGAACAAGAAAGCATTGATTTGGTTGAGCGTACCTGCAACTGGCCTGGATTGTCAAAAGATATTACAGCCTAGATTGCATAATTCATGACTTGCGCATGGGCCAAATCAGACCAGTCTGGTAGAAATGGACCTTTTTACCACTTGCAGCAGGCAAAGGGTCACTAGATATTGGTGTCCATGGATTTTATTGTTGAGCTACCCAGCTCAGGGGTTTACTGCATTTATGGAAGTTGTAGACCGCTTTACAAAATTTTGCTGTTCATCCTGTGCTCCTCCACTATTATCTAAAAAACTGCCCGCCTATTTGTGCATCATGTGTTTTCAATGTTTGAGCTCTCTCAGGAATTTATCAGTGACATGGAGCCCAAATTATGGCGCAGTTTTGTCATGAGCTCTTGGCAATCTTGAAGATTATGCCTGCTGCTCCACAGCCTATTATCCACATTCAGATGGGCAAACTGGACAAGTCAATCAGATCTTTAGAAGTACCTGCAGTGTTACACTTCAGCTGCTCGGATACCTGAGCTGATGAGCTAACCCTCACCCGATTTGCATACAATAATGGAACGCATTCATCCACTTGCTTCTCCCCATACAAAGCAACCTTGGGGTATAATCCCTTATTTTGGTTGGCCCATGCCTTCATCAAGAGGACCATCTGCATCATCCATGATCAGCATATTTGGGGCACTCAGTCCCTGGTTTAGGATCATTTAACTAAAGGCATAAGAAATTACAAATGGTTTTTAGATTGGAAGTGGCTCCAAACTCAAAAAAAGGTGGGTTCAACGTCATGCTTGACACATGCCACTTGTATATGCAGGTGCCCTTGTGCAAATTTTCAAGTAAACGCTCAGGTCTTATCTGGTGGAAGAGGACTTGGGGAATGGTGCCTTCCGTTTAAAATTGCCACCCCATTGGAAGCTAACCAAGCCTTCCAAGTGTCTCGGATTTCCCCTTTAGGGGCGATCTCCTTGGACCCCAAGCCCATTGTGATCGAGGGAGCTGAGGAAGCTGAAGTTGAGGGCATGCTGGCTTCCCACAAATCCTTCCAATCATTACAATATCTTATTGCATGGAAAGGCTATCTGTAAAGGATGAATACATCCCAGCTTTTGACTGCCATATTGCCTTTGGATTGGCGGATGGACTCCAAAAGATTGTCTAATATGAGGTTCCCTCAAGGTAAGCGTTTTATCTCATCATACTCATCAATACAACCTCAGATTTAGAGAAATTCAAAAACAAAAAAGACGTACACAGGTAAGCGAGAAATTTGACCCTGAAAAATTCTTGTTTATTTTATTTTCTAAAGTAAACATTCTGACAAATTCAATCTAGATAGCATAGGGCACCATGGATGACACATGGAATAACCAGAGCATTTGGAAGATCAGTTCGCCGCCAAATCTCAACTTTTTTGTTAAGGATACAAAATAGGATCGCCATGGGATTCTAGGTAAGACAAGGCATGAGTGGCCCCATGGCCACTAGAGAGACCCATGCAAGGGCAGGAAACGACAAAGAGAGAAAATTGTGAACTGAGTTCAGAATCATACGGACGTGACCTTTTAAGGTCTCTCTTCCAGAAAACCCCTCCAAACTTTTCTTTGCGCCCCAAGGAGCATAAAGAATAGCTTTGGAGAGGCACAGCCCAACCCTGAGCCCACATGAACTTAAAACCCCAAAATTGTGTTTTGACTAAATATTTGAAAAACTTGAATCTCAAGTCAAAATGTAATGATTGGTTCGACCCAACTGTTACATCACCCCCGTTAAGAAGGTCCCCCCACAAGAGGGTGGCCATAGCAGGAGGTAACCACCATGAGGGCTTCTGTAGTTACCATGGAGCCAGAACTGGACTGCAAATGCTAGTCCACCCAGCGAGGGGAAACACGCCCAACATGGGGCTGGACAGTTATCCCACACAGGGTGGGCTGACCGTGGGGTTGAGGGGCCCCTGCAGAGCCAGGTCCCTCGGTGCCAAACAGATCCCTGGTGAGGGAAGCTCAACCAAATTTCGGACTGAAAATTGCTTTATATCCAGGGTTGGCCATCAGTCGCCAGCTCCCCCCGTGCTTGTTACTTGACAACTGGGACATGAAGAGAACATTGAGGTCAAGCCAAACTAGGGATTGATGGAGTGCTAAAAGCACACAGCGTTCAGTATAATGTAATGGACGAAAACGTCCCAGTTTTCAACTGCCATCTTGCCTTCAATTGGTGGATGGATGCTAAAAGATTGACTGATATGAGGCTCCCTCAAGATAAGCGTTTTAGCTCATCATACTCACCAATACAACCTTGGATTTAGGGAAATTCGAAAATGAGAAAGATGTATACAGGTAAGCGAGGATTTGACCACAAAAATTAGCCTTGTTTTTTATTTTCAAAATAAACATGCTGACAAAATTAATCCCAATAACATAGGGCATCACAAATGACACATGAAAAAACCAGAGCATTTGATAGATCAGTTCGCCGCTAAGTCTTGACTTTTTTTGTTAATAATACAAAATTAGGATTGACACAGAATTCCAGGTAAGTTAAGGCAAGAGTGGCCCCAAGGCCACTAGAGAGACCCATGCGAGGGTGGGAAATGACAAAGAGAAAATTCTGAACTGAGTTCAGAAATTTGCAGGCCTATCTTTTGAGGTCACTCTTCCAGGGAACCCCTCCACACTTTTCTTATGCGCTTCAAGGAGCATAAAGAATAGCTCAGGAGGGTCACAGCCCAGCGCTGAGCCTGCATGAACCTCAAAACCCCAAGTAAGCTTTTATGAATTGATTTCAGAAATCCAAATCTTGAGTTGAAATGTAACAATCAGTTCAACCCAAATGTTACATTATTCTGAATTCATTGTGCTTCTAGCATACCACAGATCCCCAGTTCGACCTGACCTCAGTGGTTGTGTCAGGTCCCTGTTGTCAAGGAGCCATCACCAGGGGGAGCTGGTGACTGATGGCCAACCCTGGATCAGAAGTGATCATCAGTATTAGATCCCAGTGGGGCTTCCCCAACAGGGATATGGTTGGAACCGAGGGACCTGGCCCAGCAGGGCCCCTCACCCCATGTTCAGCCCACCCTGTGTGGGATAACCGTCCAACCCTGCTTTGGGCATGTTTCCCCTAGCTGGGTGGACTGGCTTTTGAAGTCTGATTCTGGCTCCGCGTTTACCACAGAAGCCCTTATGGTGGTTACCTCCAGCTAAGGGCCACCCTCTTGTGGGGGCTCCTTAGAGGGTGGTGATGTAACAGTTGGGTTGAACCAATTGTTACATTTTGACTCGAGATTCAGATTTCCAAATATCAATTCAAAATGCTATTTTTGGGTTTTGAGGTTCATGCAGGCTCAGCGCTGGGCTGTGCCCCTCCTGAGCTTTTCTTATTCTCCTTGGGGCACAAAGAAAATTGCGGAGGGGCACCCAAGAAGAGTGACCTTAAAAGGTTGGGCCCAAAAAATTCTGAACTCAGTTCATAATTTTCTCTCTTTGTCGTTTCCCACCCTTGCATGGGTCTCTCTAGTGGCTTTGGGGCCACTCTTGCCTTGTTAACCTAGAATCCCATGGTGAACCTAATTTTGTATCCTTAACAAAAAAATTGAGATTTGGTGGCAAACTGATCTTCCAAATGCTCGGGTTTTTTTGTGTCATTTGCGGTGCCCTATGCTATCAGGACTGAATTCATCAGCATGATTATTTTGAAAATAAATTGAACAAGGCTAATTTTGGAGTTAATTCCTTGCTTAACTGTGTACATATTTCTCATTTTCGACTTTTTATAAATCTGAGGCTGTATTGGTAAGTATGATGAATCAAAATGCTTACCTCGAGGGAACCTCATATCAGACAATATTTTGCATCCATCCTCCAATATGAAGGGAAGATGGCAATAAAAAACTGGTATGTTTTCATCAATTACACTATCCAACCTATAAAAAACAGCTGAGTTTGTGTGCAGGACTTCACTAATTGCTTAGAGCTTGTCAATGCTTTCCATGCCTCCCACCCAGATGCTCCCCATCCTCCCCTAAAAATTGGCATACTTATGGCGATCAAGTTGCTAAAGGCCCATAAGAATGTTGCCCTCGCTAAATTCCACAGTGGTGGTGCCCCCTTTGGCAAAAGGTAAGGGTAAAATAATTCTGTGGAGCACCCCTTCATTTAGATTAGGGTTCTCCCTTTCCTAGAAAAAAAGGGTCTGAGAAGGGCAGCTATCCCTCTCATCTCACAGGGTGACCTCACCCATGTGGTGGATGAGCGTTAACTACCAGCTTTCCCTTGAGGATCCCACCTCCTGTTCCAGTATTAACTTCTAATGAAAAAATACAAGAAAATTAAAGATGATGCCAAGCTTTTGGAGAATTGGCATTCTTTTGGGATGAAAGGTCCAGTAAAGTCAAGGGCAATGAGCCTTCACTATCAATATCTGAGAGCCCTAAATCATTGGAACAAGGCCCAATGGGCGTTTAAATTCAATGAATAAAGCATCTAAATTCAGATCTTTGGCAAAACTCGCCAATAGTGCTGGGTCGTTGGGAAATGCTGACGCAAGTTTAAAACCATCCTCAGCAGTATTGCAACCCCCATCCATTAGTGCTAGTTTGGTCCAACAGATGCTAGAGTGATCAGGTGTGGGTGGGTTGGGCATCCTGACCCATTCCTAATCTCATGGGACTGCCTTTATGCGGGGTAGCTTGGGAGGATCCCACTGCCCATTGGGTGAGACGCCATCACTTTAGTCATTCTAACCAAAAAAATTGTCAATTTGGAAATCCATGGATGAATTGACAGCGACCAAGCCCACTGCTGACAATTTTTGAAGTCAGTTCTAAATTTTTTCCCCTAACTCAAAGTTTTTCAGGTTAGATGAATCTTGAGTGCCTGATCCTGAGATTGTCTAAGCTATTCCCCAAATCAATGGTTTATTTAATCAGTTTTAACACACTGAGGAAATGATGGTTGTTTGTCTAATTTAATAAAATTTAATTCCAAAAATCTGATTTCTTTCAATATGACAAAAAATTAACCCGCAATTCTGATCACACTTTTCTCAGCACCTAAACTTATGTGCCCTGGGGCCATAACAGTCTGGTTTATTGAAGGTTGTTTCTTTCAATTACAACTCTTTATAATTTACTGGTGAATTTTCTACTACATAATTTAATGTCATTAAGGTAGCAGCGCCTCTGGCATATGGGCTTGCCATGTGGGAGTTTGAGCATCCTGACTGGCAGGTTGGTTATAATTTAAACTGCCACCTTCATAACTTTTGCTTTTAGATTTAAAATTATATAAAAAGGAAAATGAGGTGGGTTGACCTTTGGGAAGATATACCATGCCAAGTTAACATATTTATTTAAAATATCATATAATCTAATAACTTTAAAATTATAAATGAAATGTTTATTTAACTGAAAAACATATTGCTTCTATTTAATTTATTACAAGGAAGGACGACCATGGGACGGACACTTTTGAATTTGACTTGAAAGAAACAAAACTTAGAACAGGTAAGGCACCCCAGAGAAGCGAAGCTATCTCTTGTTGCCAGCGGGAACGCCACTATGGGGAAGAGAAGGGAACGTGTGAGGATGAATAGCCACAATTGAACACGTGTGGAGGAAAGGGTCTGATTTGATGAACTAAACTGGGAACCAGGAGGAGACCAGCTGTCGGTGATGGGGTGGGAGGTATCCAAATATCCACGCCTGAAAGTGGTCCACCAAATGAAACCAGAATCTGTGGACAGCTTCTGGGAGGGTGGGGGTGGTGCCTGTGATGGCATCCATGACAATCGTGTGGATAGTCCACATGGCGATTGTGACCACCAGAGCACAGAGGGAGGGCGGAAGGGGGGAAGCTATTGATAAAGCAAACATATCTCTTGACAGACTGAATGGATGTGTTAGATCCTGGCCAAGCAGACGTTGAACTTCGCGCCATATCACTCTATAGTAGGACACTTCTCCATGCGGTGGAACAGCGTTCCATACTGGCCACACACAACGCAGGATGAGTGTAAAGCGTTAGAGCGCTCAGCTGTATGGTACTCCCGCCTCAGGCTGCGCCACACATGGGAACAGATTTGAGGCTGCAACAGAGGATGAGTGCATATTTCCAAATAGTCTTCTGGGTCTCAAGGGAATAAGGGATGTCCATCATGTCCAGGTAGTCCACCCTGGATAGGACATGGGGTCATGTGGGAATCACGCCATCTTGGATGGGTAGCCCCTGTACCTCTTGTGTGAACTGAGGAGAGGGGCGGCCTCTCTGGGCTTTGTGTCCGCTAGTACAAATTCTCCACTCAGCGCTCCGCATGGAGAGGAGGATTCGTTTGTAGTGGGTTTTAGTCCCATGAGGACCTGTGGCCAATGGGTGTGAAGCCAGGTATTTCATCAAGGAGTGAGGGTTCAATGGATTGTTAAGGCCCAGGGTGTGGGAGAAGTTGGAGCGGGCTGCATGGGACCAGCGTTGGGAGGGGAGCGTAGGAGCGGTGATGGCCGCAATCCAGGTGCCCAGGATCTTCGCAGCATGGGCTTTGAAGTCAAGCAGGCCCATGCCACCATGATGATGAGGGCCAAACATGACCTCTAGCCATACTGGTGGAGGGCGACCTGACCATAGCCATCCTTGCAGCAGGGAATACAGGGATTTGAAAAAGCTTGGGGAGAAGGGGATGGCGTGGGCTCCAAACCAGACTTTGGAGAGGAGCATAGAGTTGGCTAAAACAACCCTGCCAGTAAGGGAAGTAGGGTGAGTTCTGAGGGAGGCGATGCACTTCGTCACGTTGTCTAGAATACAACTTTCCATTACTGCTGATGCATACCCGCCTGTCTCCACCCACATGCCCAGATGGCGGACCAGCCCTATGGTAGGGTGTGGCATAAAGGGGAGCACTAGTGGGGCGGTGTGGGGTAATCTGGGAGGGCAAGCACGTGTGCGAGCAGATGGGCCGGGCTGAGCACAGGTTGCTGGGGCCCAGCAGGTTTGATACTGACCAAGGAGGATGATTTCGGTTTTGGAAGCGTTCAGTGCAGCATTACTAACCCGGGAATACTCCTGGATGAGAGATTCAATTGCACGTGCATCTTTATTATAAAACACCTCAACCACACAGTCATCTACAAACGCCATCATCTTAACTGGGGCTTGGCCTAGTGCATGGACCCCAGTGAGGTGGGTATTCACATTTCGAAGTAGTGGGTCAAGGCTGAAGTTGTATAAGAGTGGGCTAAGGGGGTCCCCTTGTCATAAGCCCTTTTAGGGCAGACTACTTCCGTTAGGAAGCCAGGGCCACGCACTCCCATTGTTGCAGATTCCGTGAGTAGCATTACCCAGTTGATGAAGCGAGGGGGTAGACGAAATTGATGGAGGCAGGCCCTGAGGTATTCCCAGTTTACTCTATCATAGGCCTTCTGTTAGTCCAAGAATCCAAGTACCCCAGAGACTGTGGACTGTCATGCGTTAGCCACAGAGTGCACGTTGTCCCAAATCGACCTTCTGGGTATGAAACCAAATTGTTCTGGGGAGATGGTGGCAGATGCTACAATCCCTAAACGGTTAGCCATGATTTTAGTAAAAATTTTGTATCCGTGTTAGTTGATGAAATGGGGCGCCAGTTGGATAAGTCTAGCTTATCCCCTTTCTTAAAGAGTGTGATGGTGAAGGCCTCTTGTTCTCCTGTTAGGAGGCGCGTTTCCAGAAGGCTCTGGTTAAGTGAGGCAAGCAGTAGTGGGGATATATATTTGAAGTACTCTTTATAGAATTCATATGGAATGCCATCTGGGCCTAGCAATTCCAATTTGGTGCACTGCGGATGGCTGTCCATAGTTCATTTGAAGTAATCAAATTCATTATTTCCAGGTGTCGGAAATTGTGTGGATGTGGGTTTGGTCAAAAAAATTCTGCCACTTCGGCCAGCTGAATTGGATCAGATCGGTAAACTTGGAGTAATACTTTTAGAATTTGATATCCACTACAGCTGGCGTATCCGCAACAGAATCATCTGATCTTGACACCTGTGTGCAGGCCACACTCTGGCATGGTGTAAAATTTTTTTAAAAAAATATGCGGTGCACTTGTTGCCCTCTGTAATGCGTTTGGCCCTGTACTAAACACAAACTTGATGTTTGTGTTGCCTTTTGAGCACATTGAGGTGGGCGGCTGCTTCCACCCACTTCTGGCCCCATGCAGGGCTGTAGCCTGTAGCTGGGATGTTGGATCCAGGTGTGCCAACTCTGCCAGAGCGCACAAAATGATGGCTGATGTGGCTCATGAGCGCTGGGAGGAGAGGTGGCAATAGTGGCGGATGGTATCCTCTTTAAAGGTTGACCATGTAAAGTTGGGGTCCGCATAAAATGGTGTAACAAACTCTTTTGCCAAAGTTGCTGATTCCACCAAAGTGGAAAATCCTGGCAACGCAAGTTCAGGAGGGCAGATTTTTCACCAATGTGGGGCCTTGGACACTGTGACAGGTAGGTGGTAGGTTATCGAGACCAGTAGGTGGTCAGAGAGTTCAATTTTTAATTGTTTTGAAGTGGGAAATGTGGGGTTGGAATTTTGCTGGCTTAAGGATAAGGTCGATGTGGGTCATGGACCTTAATTGGCCGTTGTGCATGTGGGGGCGCGTCATGATTCAAGCAGTGGGGCTTGCCGTGGCAGTGCATCCATTAACCCAAGGGTGGCCTTTAGAACGCAAAGTTCTACGTGACCCTGGGGGGTGTAAGAGGAGGAAGGCCAACGGTCCGTGGGTGTGTTTATCCAACAGTTCATGTTGGCAACTACAAAAGATCTGGGGATAACAGGAGGGATTTGACTGACGAGAAAAAGCCTGACGCTCTTGTGCACAAATTGGGGCATAGATGTTGATGATAACATGTGACACGTCAGCCCACGAGAAAGTGACAACAAGGACTTAGCCATTGAGGAAGGATTCCGACAATAAAAATTTAAAAAAACTGTTTTTCCAAACTAGCACCCCACAGTGCTCTGACCAAAAGGATAGGGATGGGAGGAGCATGGTTTTTCAAGCATACTCGGAACCTCATGGACGGTGGGACTCCTTGATGGCCAGGATATCCATGGGTAATTTTTTTGTAAAAAAAATCAGTTTCCTAGCCCAGGATGGCGAGGCCTTGAGTCCAGTGATATTCAACGTCCCTAAAGTAAAGGTTTTCCCATCGCACCTTAGGTGCAAGGGGTGGGCACCTGGGCCCATTAACCTCCTCTAGATCCCCATGGGCCTTCATGGCAGCGTGGATGTTTGCAGCAATGCTGTCAGTAGTTTTGTTAATTTTAGCAGAAAGGTTCGCGTTGGCTTTTGCCTTTGCTTTTTGTTTCCCCATCGTCAAATGAATTTTTTGCGGTGCGGATGAGTTTGGTGCACCAACAATTGGGTCAAAAAAATTTTCAGGTAGGTTGGACCCCAAGTCAGTTTCAACTGGACTTGGATGTAAAGATCAGGTGAGATCGAGTCACCCATCGGATCCTCAGATTGGGTGGCCCAATCAGCATGGGCTTCCCAATCTAATTAGTTGAGGGATTCCTGAGTTGCTTCCACTGCAAAGGTTTCGATGTCCTCCTGGCATTGGGAGTGTGGGATAGCGGTGGTGGCTTTGGCCGCTTCCTTTGCCGTGGCCCTGTGGGCCTGCTTGTCCTTCTTCCACTCTTGTGGGGAGATAGGCTTTACCAGTAGGTAGCAGCCTTGTGCTCCCCACGAAAAAACTCTTTGATGCTTGCAGTTGGTTCGTAGTGCGCCTCTCCGCTGGCCATGGCCACTGAGGGGCGCTCTTGGAATGTGATGCCCTCCTTGGTGGGGCATGCATGTGCCTTATGGCCAAATGCATCACAGTAGGTCAGATGGGGGGCGCACTATCCATGGTTACCTGGAAAGGGTTGGTGGTATGCCCTTCAATATTGATAAATGTGGAGTGCGGGATCTGGGTTAGGTCCTTTGCAATCTCCTCAGTTGGGTCAGAACTGCAATAGCTTTGCCAGTGCACAGGTGTGGCATCAGCGTAAAGCGTTGCATTTTGAAAGATTGTATTTTGCCATATATGGTGAGACCATCTTTCAGGTGCTGCTCCAAAATGGCATGTTTCACTGTAGTAGGCAAAAAGTCAAACGTGAGGAAAATTTGTTTGGATTTTATCCATCTGGTGCATTTGGTTTTGATGACCCATTGCCCTTAGGGAGGTTGATCACTAGACGCACTGCAGCAATTTTGTCTGCTGCCTCCTTGGTTTTGAAGCCGAGGTCCAGCCAACCACATGACATGGAGTGAGGTGCAACGTACACCATGGTCAGGAAAAAAGTGTACACATCCTCCCAAAATTTCCCATAGAGCTGTTTGTTGGATATCCAGAAACACACGGACTCCATATATTACTGATGAGTGGTTGAGAGTGCGGCGTGTTGTTGTACTGGTTACATCGCGCCTGCCAAGCGAGGATTTCTGGGGAAATAGTAACTGCCAGTTTTTTATTTTTATCTAATCCGCCAGTTTCTCTGGGGGCGTTTTTGAACGTTGGAGGTCACGGGCCTACCACCTGTGCCTCTTACCTTACTTGCCCAACTGCTCCATGACATGGGCGCAGACTAATCTCCTCTGTGAGATTATCAAACTAGAATCAGACTTGAATTGAATAAGTTGCAAAAGTGATTGCAACGAGAGAGAAAAGTGAAAAACATATTGCTTCTAAATGATTTATATATATATAACTTAGTGAGGCTATACTCTATAAGGTCACATAAATCTTTCTTGCTCCCATGCATTAAAATTTATTATAAAACATAATTATTGTTGTTAGTGTACACAATCTTAATTACTTCCCTTTATCAATATGTAAAGGGGGTGTGGCATAGTTGGGATGGGCGTCCCACTATCGCCCCTCACATCTTGGGTTCCAATCCCATCATGGCAGAAATTGTATTTCTACGCCAAGAGAATATCAATACATGTGGATTTGCACACCATGCCTCAGTCTGACCAAGCGAATTAGTTATGTTAGATCATATAATTCCAGCCTATAAGAACAAGCCAGGAAGGTTTTAATCCCAGTACTTGGGTCTTGTCCTCCATTCTTATATATTTTCTCTCTACTCCCTATCCCATTTATTGGTGCAGTATATTTGTCCCAAGGTTGGCCCACCTCAATAAAGTATATAAGCGGGTAAGCTTAGAAAATCTTTAAGTACATTGTTTTTAACATAAATTACTCATGCTGAGAGGTGATAAGCCATACTTTGCTGCCTCTGAATTCAAATAAAGTATCACCCAAATACATTGCTTCTCTTGTCAACCATTATATCTTGTTAAAATATTAAGAGCATAACATCGATGAATCCCCCTTTGGGTTGGGACCATCTAGTACTAAAAAAATATGAAGAGCATAATACTTAACGCAAATTTTTGTCTAGACAATAATACTACCCTAAGCCTTTATTGTCTTCCTAGCTACAGGCCTCATTTACTTTTACTAACTGCCATAGCTAATTTATTATAATATCAGGGACTTCCAGATATCCTGTGCAATGAAAGAATCTTAGACTACTTTAGGTATTAACATGGAGGACTTTGCAAGTGTTCCTTTAAGTAAACCTACTCTCTGGTATCTTAGTAGAATATATTTCAATTATTTTATTAGAATCTTTTATAATATCTTCTAGCATTTATTATAGGGCTTAGAGACAATATCAATGCTGGGAAGTTAAAAATTTGTATCTGATTAAGTGTCACCTACTTTTTTTAGTTAGTAGTCTAATATATATTACTAAAATATACTAGCTACTTGTCAACTCTTTTTAAGTACTTCAATTTTCTTTAAATTAAAGCTAAAAACTCTAGAGAGAGTATGATGCTTGTCTATAGAAATTCTAATTGACTTTTAATATAAATTAGTACTTTGTGTTGGACAATTACAAGTCTGATTTATAAAAAGAGTGGCTCAGAAGTGAATGATGAAAAAAAGTGGCCAAAAGATACTGATTGATTATAAGTGGAACCCTGTGAATTGGGGTAACACTTATATTAATAAAACTTATATGAAAATATTAGTTTGTGCAGTCAGATTGCACTGAACATGCGGCAGAATCAAAAGAGCCATTCTGAGGTCTTTCTCTGCCTTACAACAAAACTAGTTAAACTCCCACCATGGAGAACTGTCTCTCTTATAGGGTTGAGAGATCCTTGCAATATGCATGAAATTTCCCATCAAATGATTGGGTAAAATATATCAAAACCCTACCTCATGGATCTAAACTTCCTGTCATCACCCTCCAATGTCTGATTCTTGAAGTAAGGCAAGCTTTGAACAATCTTATTGGTCCACTACCCATATTACCTAATTTGGAATCTACTAGGCAATCCAAACTTTGAGCCTAAACACTTTAAATACTGAGTATTGACTTATTAAGGGGTTCATTTCTTACCCCCTGCAGCAACTAATAAAAATATAAAAAACACAACTCTTTAGTTTTTAATGTTTATTTATCTTTATTATCATCAGTAATTTCAATCCTCTATTTATTTGAGTTTAGGCCTAAAAAGCTCTCGTGAGCTTAGTAAAACCCTAAAATTCAACACCTTCTACTACATGAGATGTGCGTTCAATTTTCATATTTCACTTCTGAAAGCATTTTAGTACTAAATTTTCATAAAGTGAGGAAGAGAGAGTCATCAATGCAAAGAATTGGGCTCACTGGGAATCGGACCTAGGACCTCTCCCACCCTAAGGAAGAGTTATACCATTAAACCATTTTTTTTTCAAAACTCCATACTTTATTTTAAAATAAATTTCAAGGGAAAGTAAGAGAGGAGGGCGGAATACAGGCGATTTGTCCAAGGGTAAAAAGGACTAGGGGTTTGGGCTGTTAGAGTTCTAGCTCCTCTGACCATTGCTGATTGGTGATCGCCATCACTAGCCACAGTTCTAGCATTGGTGGGTTTACAAGTCATTCGATTCTCAGTTAATTAGTTGCCTCATCACATACAATAAGCAATCCGGTAGGGAAAGCCAAATGTGCAGCTTTATATCACCCAGGGATTAGGCGCAAAAAATTTGAGATCTGACAGAGCTGATTGGAAATAATCTGAATGGTCTTCAATACCAAACCTTTGTGGTGGGGGCGCTTGTTGCTCAAAATCTTGGCAACAAGTGCACAGTGAATTACCCATACACAAGAATGGTAAATGAAGGCTTGTAGTTGGATCAGAGCCATTCTCAAGGTTTTTGTGAAAAAAAATCCTGCGATGGATGTATTACTGGAGGCGATTGTTTGCCTGATAGGATGTGTTACATTGTGGACAAATTTTTTTAACACAATACATTCATAATAATGGTGGGCGATGTCTGCTTCTGGTTCAGCGCATATGGGGCATTCTTTGTGCTAGTAGTCTGGCCCACTGTGCTTTCCCAATTTGAATGGCCAGTTTAGGATCTGCCAGGTTACCGAATGTTCTATGGCCATTACCAAATGGGAGTTAAGCCCAAAATAACTCCTTTGTTGTATAGTTGGTGTCATGGCCTTCGATAGTCCAGTCATTTAGGATTTGTTGACAGGTGGGCAGATTGCATCCCAGTTTTAAGAGCAGAACCCATATTCTATCAGCATCGATTTGTACCTTATTTTGATCAACTTGGTTGCATATTCATTGGTGATTTGGTTATGCTCCTCTCAGCTCATTGCATAAATCATTGCGGAATTATGGGCTTTGACGTCCCTTTGAAGTTTTGGTCAGCATCTCAGCCAATTGCTCAAATGACCATCCACTCTAGCACATGGCCCAATTTCATAGTCACCAGTAGTGTGGAGTACCCTTTTGGGAGGTTATCCGCAGGTGGTGCGCCATCCATTCACATATTGAGCGGTGAGAAACTAGTTCTTGAAGGCCTTGGCTCATGCCCAGTTCACGCCCCACGCTAGGGTCGGGCAGCACATGTGCATCTGTGTTAGCTTAAGGAATGACTTCCCACATATATGCCAGGCGTGAGATTCGAAGTCCAGGAAGCCCATGCCTCCTTCATTCTATGGTTTTGACAGGGCTTCAAGCGGTATCAGCGCCACCTTCGCCTTGAACCACAGGAAGGTTCAAAGCATTGTCCTGATTTTCTTCTCTAGGTTTGGGCTCATTGGCAGCACATGAGCGACATACCACAACTTTGAAAAGATGAAGATGTTGATTGCCTGCACTTTCTCCTCAAGGCATAGTCTGGCGCTCTTCCAGCATGCCATTTGGACCAATAAGCTTGACAATACTTCCTGTTCAGTCTCCAGTACCGCTAGTCCCTTATCATTGAATAGTATCCCAAGGTAATGGATTGTCTGGGAGTTCATGATTGGCGTTGTGTCAATCAGCGGGTGCTGAAGTTTAAGTTGCAGACCCTTATCACTGAGGTTTTTCCAAGTTGATTTTTGCGTTTGAGGCTATCTGGTAGAGGTTTAATATTTCCTCGGCGCCCTGGAGGTCAGTCAGTGAGCTTATTCCTACTACCATGTCATCAGCAAATGCTAGCATCTTCAGTGGCATTTGATTGGGGTGAACTAGGCCCCAGAGTTTCGCGTCTGCTGCCACCAGCAGAATGTTGGCTGCAAAATTAAAGAGTATTGGTGAAATAGGGTCACCTTGTTGGAGACCATGCCCAACTGGGATTTTGTTGGTTACACCATCTACGACAATCAACTTCATTACCAGGCCTAAGTCCAGCATCAATATACATGATCAAATGTGTTGGGGATACCAACTGCCTTTAGCGCCTCATGTAGGAATGACCACGCTAATCAGTTGTATGCCTTTTCCATGTCAAGGAACATAAGGTACCCCTGCTCAATACCCCTCACATCCTGGAGTATGCTCTGGACTGAACCAACGCTGTCCCATATACTACAGCCTTTAACGAAGACATTATGGGATTATGGAGCATGAGCGCTGCTGTTGCCATCAGCTGATTAGATAGTATGTGCGCGAGCAGTTTATAATCTGTGTTTAATAGTGCAATCAGGCGTCAGTTCTGAAGTTAGCATTGGAGGCCTTTTTATACAAGAATACGATTCAGGTCTCTTGGCCTCCCAGAATTTTCTGGCCATTTTGTAAACAGTGGTTAAAAAGGACTTTGAGCTCCGGTGCAATGCAGTTGTGGAATGTGCTGTATATTTTTGCGCATATATTGTCAGGAACTGGTGCTTTCATTCTTAGCGACTCCTTTAGCGCCCTCATAACTTCATTGATAGAGATTTCAGCGGATAATTTGGCGACATCTTCTGGCGTACAGCCCCCCAGTGCCAGCTTGACCAGGTCAATAAGGGTTTTTGTCTCCAATTCGCTCATATCTCATTGTAGGAAAGGATCGTTAAAGAAAGGCTTGACCTCATGCTTGATCATTTCTTGATCTGTTGATAAACCCCATTCTTCTGTCTCCTCTTCCCGTACCCTAGCCTTGGTTCAAATTTCCTTGAGGTGCCTCATGCCCTCTTTGGTCATCCTCCCCAGTAGGCTCTAATATCAGTAAGTCACATTGGTCCATCTCTCCAAGTCTAGCTTCATCATTATGGCCCAATACTTTTTTTGCGTTATTTGGTACTCGCTCCAGCAGTCCTCGCTGTCCCACTGGTTGAGTATCAGATTTTTAAATTTAGACTTCAGCTGCTTCGCGGCGGCAGTTCACTTATAGGAGGTCATTTTTTTGAACTTCATACTATCATGCTTCAGTTTTGCTTCGATATGAGTCCATCTTTTTAGTGGGTCCAACTTCAGGTAGCTGTCCAGATATGCTACTAGTCAGTCCAGTCCAGCATCAATCTTTCAGCACCATTCCCCGTACCTCAGCATGGTTGGTGCCAGTTGCCATCTGCGGTTTCTTAGGGTTCATCAAGATCAATATCCATGCAGATGACCATGTGGTCACTTTTGGCATTTATGCTAACCTCGCTGTTGGACATCATTGGCTTGAGATCCAATGAAACTATGATTTAGTCTAAATGTGATCCAGACTGTGGGGATCCAGCGGCGTCATATGACCATCACACTAAGTTGGCCAGGTTTTCATCCTCTTTGACAAACATTAGGCACAAACCAATTTGACTAGGTAATCCAGCATCTCGTTGGCCTTTCTGTTGGGATGTTCAATTGTTGGAAACTTATCCCAGCTCGCATTTTTCCAACAGTTCAGGTCTTCTGGTATTATGATCATCACTTTGGATGGCACCTCCACTAAAAATTCCCAAAAAATATGGTTTTTGTGGAGCTTCAGTGGGGTGTAGACTGCTACTACTCATATGCTCATGCCAGTTTCTCTGTTTGTAGACTTTTGCTATCAAGATCCTTCTGGCGTGAGTTTCCTCCAAAAATTCCAGGTCTATTTTCTTGTCTATTGCGACGATCGCCACATGGTCCATCCAGAGGGCTTGGTACCTATTTGGTGGGACCACAGGTGGTTCTTTGCGTCATGGGTTGAGCTCGGCACCATTTCCTTTTTGGTTACCAGCTTGCATTTCTGAAATAAAAATTAGGCCAATATTATTATTAGTTTATAAATGGTGCATCTTCCTCCTACTCATTTGTATGATCGCCATCCCCTGAGCATTTGTGGTCGCTATCCTCATTTCTGGCTGCCCAACCCATGGAAATGAGGATTAGCGTTGTCTGGGTTGTGGATCAAGTCACATACTAAGGTTTGTTTGGTAGCTGAAGATGGCGTCAATGGTTAGTGGGGTGTATTACTCAGTTTTCAGGGTCAGTTGGTCAGGACTGGGATTATATTCCCGGGCATCCTGTGTACTGGTAATTTGGTCACCATCCCCATCTCCATAACAATGGATAATGGGGATGGTTTTATGATCAGGTCCAGGTGCCCCTTGTCTCCTACTGGCGGAGCGGTGGATTCCCTCTCATCCATCATTCAGATTCTCACCCCTTCGTTTGATTTGTTGGCAGAACTCAATTTTTTAGTTGGTGATTGTCCGGCCAACTTTGCCAATTTCATCCCATTTACTGATTTTTTGTCCGTCTCCTTAGGTTTGTTTGTCAATGACTTCCAATTCAATTTAGTATTCACTTTTGGCTTGTCAGGCTTCAATTTCGATTTGTTGGCTTCCCACATCTGTCCCTTCTTGGGGACAACTTCAGGTTCGCATTCTGTCATCTTTTCTCCTCGCGGATCATCCATTCTACTTTGGTTGGAAGTGGCTCCATTGGTACAGGATCCATTCCTTCATCCATTGCATACAATTTGGGGTTTGGATTTATAAACAGCTCGTCATCTGCTTTGGGTCGCTTGGCCACTTCTCGCTTCCATGCTTCCCCATGTGCCAGGTCCAATTCTTGTTGTTGGCATTTCATGTCCACTACCTCCGTTAGGTTTCATGGGATCCATTTTCTGGCTTTTGGGCGTAGAAAAGTCTTGGTACTGACCTTAGTGATCCCCCCAACAGGGTCATATTTTTACTCCTGAGTAGTTATAATCTTACAGTGATGGCATTGAGCCATTGTGTTGCCAGTCTGGTAACAGAACCTGAACTTGTTTGGCATCTTATTGTTTGACATATACTACCCTGTCTAGGCCAGGCAGGCGGATGAATTGGCGTAGGGCTATTTTGTTTGGATTCATCCAGGGTGCCAGTTCATAAAGAGCTTCCACTACCAGGGGCGGAGGCACTTCACAACTAATTGCCACCAGATTGCCGAAATTATCATACTTCCCCATAGTACAATAATCCAGTCCAAATCGCTTTGTGCACCCACTCCCATTTGCAATTGGTTGGGAGATTCTGGAAGGTTACCCACCTTGTAGTTTGGTTGGAGTATCTGGTCGGCTCCATTTGCAGATAAATCCCTTTGTATTTGATGCCGATTCTGAGGAGTTTCTTGCAGTCCAATTCGCCTGGAATTGCTATATCAATATATCCTCATTTGTATACCCAGTGGTGATCAAAGTCCCCTCCAGCTAGGACTTCATCAAGTTCCTGATAAATCGACATTATCAGGTTGGACCATTCCTCCTCCTCCACTAGCTGCAGATAAATTCAGATAGCATCCTTTAGGTACGATTTTGGTGCCCTGTGGTCCATAAAGCCCCCACAGATCAAATGAAAGATGTACTCAATGTGACTCCCTGCTCCATTCCAGGTATTGTCATCTGTATGCGCTGCCGCTGCGCTGTAGGATTTGGTTTTCACGCTTGGTTTGGGTACTTCAGCGGGGGTCTTCCTTTTCAAAAATCCAGCTTACCTATTCATTGAGGCTGAACCCCCAATTGAGGAACGCTTTGATTCAATAAAATTCTGATAACTTGGCAACTGGTATTTTTAGCCATTTGTGCTCCAATCTTGAGGCTTTGCCACTTGAGGGCATCCATCAATGAGAACCCCAGTCAGTACCACTTGAGGGCAGATTCTGGGCCGCACGTTGGGTGGAGGTATTTTTGAAGGACCTCCAGCATAACTGAGCTACAATGGCACCAGTCCCTTACTGTGACACTATTCAAACCCCCATCTGTGTATATTTGTGCCATATCTTCCAGAACTCCCACCTCACTCCATTGGGACGCTTTGGAGGGAGTGAAACCTTTGGCAGCATACGGGGCCGCTAGCATCAGTTCTGGGAAGGATTGTTTCTAATCCCAGATAATTTTGATGCAAAACCCACTTTGAGCCATTCTCAGCCAAGGTCTGGGGTCATGACCCCTTTCATCACCATTACCACCTGTGATGAAATCTCGTGTTCCATCCACAGTTGGGCTGACTCTGAGGTTAACCCCTCTGCGTCCCAGTCTGAAGCTTTGGCGATTGTTGCTATGCTGCACCAGATTTTCACTATTTGATAAGGAAGGGTCAGCCTCTAAGGGTTTTGTGAATTGGTTTAGTCACCCCCAGCTCCGCCCATTAGCATACTAGGTCCATACTGGCCCCCGCTTGGAACCAGTATTTCATTTCCACCAGTGTGAATCTGTTTGTGGACCAGTTGATGGCCTCTTCCGGTGACCAATCCCAGAATGGTCCTCACTCCACCACTTTTTCCTTTGTCTAGCCCGCTTACATCAGGTCTGATTCAGTGGCTGGTTAGATTCTGGTGTACGACCAGTGTAGGGCCTCAGTGGCCTTGAACCCAGCCATGATCCACGGTTGTGCCTCCTCTGGGGAGAATGTGGTATTACACCATTCCAGTACCATGTCTACTGGAATGGTGTGTCAGGCCCATTTGAGGGCGGTCGAGACATTCAGGAATTGTTTCACGTATTTGGCTAATTCTGTTGGGTTAAGGCCTGAGCTCCCAATGGCTTGGGCATATCATGCTGTAATGCTAGCCTTGTTATACTCCATCGCATTTAAAAGGTCAATGCTGGCATCCATCTAGGCCTTTGCGTCCACCAGTTTTAAATCTTCACGGATTGTGGCCTCAATCACCTTGTTCTCCATTGATTTTCATCCATTCCAGGGCGTCTTCAGTCTGAACTCATGATGCCTTGAAGAGTACCACCATGTCAAATGAGATTTGGGTATCGAGCCAGCGTTTGGCCGCTCCAAAGGAAAACTTGTGGTCTCGCCACCTAGCCATGATGGCTGGTTTGATATTTTTGGAGACCCACTGAGTCACCGTAGAGTATGGGAACTGGAAGGCCTCCCATTGTTTGACTTCATGGGCAGACACTCCTTGACATGCTAAGATGTCTGACTGAATCAGGTATATTTCACTGGGGCCCTGCCCACTGACTTGACTGCTGTCAGGGTTTTGGCCCCTTCCAGTAGTACTTTTAGTTTTTTTGCTGAATTTTCTTGAGTGTCCATTCACTCAGATTTGGTCCCCAAAATAGCTTCTTCCCATTGGGGTTGGTCCCCAATTGTTCATATTGATTTGGTGTTTGGCTTTGTGCTAATCATGCTCCCTCTGATGGCTTAAAATTGTCAGGGTTTGTTCATGATGGTCTATTTGGGATCAGCTGTTGATTCTTAGTTGAGCTAGACCCCACTGTCGACGTGAAGTTGTCAGAGATTGTACTCAATGGTTTATTGGGGATCATGCCTGATTATTTATTCTGGTCGCCAGATTGATTTTGGTTAGGAACCATTCTCCCCCTGACTGGGCCTTGTCAAAACTAGTGCCCAATTTCTTCTTTACTTGAATACCTTGAGCGGATTTGGTAAGTTTCTCCATATTGGCAGAAAACTTTTTATGTCATTACTCTGTTGGTTTGAGCGGCTTTTTTAGTCAAATGAATCTGAGTCAGTTTCAGATACAACCAATACTTTGTCTTGGTTTTTTGATTTTCTCCGCAAAATTTTTTTTACCTTGCGAGGCCCTGAACCCTCTACTGGTTGAGGTTCAGTAGGGAATATTCCAAACACTGCTGTTCTCAGCATTGGGCCTCACTCCCCAAGGGTATCTCCTGTCATATGGTTGTCAGCAGATACTGATCATGGGGTTCAGTCCCATTATCTACACTAGTCACAAGGGCACCGTGACCATTTGATGCATTCATGTGTTTTGTTGTTGTTCATGTCACCAAATCATTATTTGATGTATACGGGTTGTTCAGCCCTTCCCCATTATTAGTTATGTGGGGGCCTGGGCCAGCGGGAAGTTCGTCAGATGATACATCCATCTTAGCATCCTTTGTTTTATCTTTTGATATCAGTGCAGGCAAGCTGTCCATTTCAATGTGCTACACACAGATGGGCGGATTAATTTCCCTATGCTTGGGTGGTTGGCCATGGTTCACTGCTTTATAGTTGCAGTGTATACTGGCAGTTGGATGCTCCCTCAATTCTTGTTCAGTTCACTTTTTGATTTAAAAAGTGATGCTTTTGAGAGAGAATGAAAATACCATTATACCATTGAGCCTAAAATTATATTAATTAGTTTTACAATGTTAGTTCTTACATGCGTTAAAAAGTCTCTTTTTGTTAAAAGATAAAATTCTATAGCTGTAAAGCTTCTAGAAAAAGGTCAATGATTTATTCATTCTTAAGGTTTAATCATAGAAGTTTGATTTTATAACTTTTCTTGTGATCCAAGTATAGGAATATTATATATTTTAGTGGTAATATATGCAGTTAAAGAAAGTTTTCACATATATATAGTATAATTTACCAATCATTGAAATCGTTTTTGGCTTCAAATGTTGAGCACTTTTTTAAAAAAGCTTTGTGCTTTTGATTTAAATCTTTTCCTCAATAGATTTGCATGCAATAAAAGTCTCATAAGTTCCAAAAACATTGTCTTATTACTTCTGCATAATATCATAAATAAGTGCATACCACCTTTGTGTTAAAAATATGAGAACTAGGTACTCATCTTCTGATTCAAGGATCAGGCTACTAATATCATGACAAATTCTCAATTATCAGTAATGATCAAAATTTAAGAAGTGCTTCAATATAAAAAACTTATTTAATAGATATCTTGACAGTTAAGGTTAAAAAGCTAAGGTTGAGCTTAATGGCATTTGGCTTATGATATCATAGAAGAATGTTACAATAAAATCTTGAACTTTTTTATAAAAATAAATTAACGCCCACAGTAGCATTTATTTATAAGGGACCTCCATCTATATATTATATATTGAGACACCAAGAACAAAAAGGTTTGATATTAGTAAAAGAGCAATGTGTAAGCTCCAGTCATTAAAATAAAGATATTGCATTGAGACAAAATTTCTCATCAAAGTAAAAACCTGAAAAAATTACTTATTGTTGATTTTAAGCCAATTTATGTACCATCTAAGAATCAGGTTTATTTTTTACAAATTGTAAACTTGCGCACTCAAGTCTACAATGCTTATATAAGAGTCTCATTAAAAATGTGTATCTGAACTCATATACTAAAAATAATTTACTACAATCTTAGATAGAGAAACTTGTCTCAAAATTAATCATTTTCAAAGTTTTGTAAATTTAAGTTATAATGCTACTGGTCTTCTTTTGGCCATCACTAATAGCGTCATCAACGCTGCTGCAAAAGAGATAACAGTTGCCACTACATAGACATTGTTTAAGATTACATAGTACCAGATATTAAATAATGTGATAATAATTTGAGGTTAGTTGACCTTGTGACAAATATACCACAATCATGATGATTCTATCCAGTACAGGTTTTGAACTCAAAACCTGCACTAAGGTGGAAGCAGTTTTACCTGCCAGGCTAACCACCCTTAGCACCAGAAATTTTCTTTTTAGATATGAATAATATAGACCATCTAGTACTAAAAAATTAGATATCAATACTATAAGGAAACATAGATTGTAGTATAATTTATAAAGGTCATTATAATAATTAAGGAGAAGATATTTAACGCTCTCCATCTAAAAAATCTTAGCTTCTAACCAAATAAAAAAGCTAGATAGAGTGTCTTCTTGAAGTATAATCCTATAGTAATTCTAAAGCTTTAATAATATCACTTTCGCTCATTTTAAACATAGTCTTACTAGTTTAGGTTTTTCATTGAAGTCAAATTCAAGGTCAGAATCTATCCTACTTTAACATGCATGACCTAATCGGGTTGGGACCATCTAGTACTAAAAAACATGCATGACCTAATGGACTTCACCATGGACCTTTATACCTTCTTAACAATATTTAACCAGGTTACTTCCAAATCTGTTTATCTGGAATAGGTTTTCAATCAGGCTTATTGTCTAGATTCATCTTTGCTCTACTTTTCTATTTATAACCAAAATTATAGACATACCACCATTTCAATGTTAGCTGAAAAATATTCTATAGAGAGAAATATAATAATTTGATAGTAACTCTAACTTTTCTTTCTGCTCAACCTCACTTGAGCTAATTTTATAAGAAAAAGCATCTAAGTTTCCACCGCTGGCTGGCCACACCCATTTTACATCAAATTTTCAGTGGATCCGCCACCTGCTGTTCCAATATGGGGTAGCAGTGCTCTACACCCTAGCGTTACTAAACTGAGGGAAAATGCATTCACATGGGGTCAAGTAACCTGCCATCTTCCTCAGGTCATTTTGTCCCCCCACAGGACCTAGCACTTCACCTGGAGCGAATCCACCCTTCTTGCCCCCATCCTCTCGCCCTACCTCATTCTAATACTGATTTTGCCTAAGAGTCAACTATGGCGCTTGTTCCAGTATGCAACAAGGCAATCATTAAAGTAGCCACTGCTGCATTTGCACCAGCTGGCATTCTTGATTTCCGCCCATTTAAGGGCTATTTCATTATCAGCTTCCATATGGAGGAGGATGCTGCAGCAGCAGCTTCTACTCCACTAATTTACAAAAACACTCCTACTCCTACCACCCAAACTCGCCTTCCTTCAAACACCATATTTTTGGTATCCTTAACATCCCTACCATCTCACCTACCACCCCAAATATTATATGATTAGTTGATGACAGTGCTTCTAGCTTATGAGACCCAGCCCAACCTTGTCTTCGCCATTCCTTCTGGAGCAGAGCGCCTTGCTAAACCTTGCGCGCAATGTCACCATAATCCCACACCACCCTGCCATAGCCCAACAAATCCCCCATGCTCATATTGCTGCGGTGCCTGAGCATTTCTTTTGTGCTTGGGTGGATAATATATACGCCAAATTTGTCCCCTCTGTTTCAGAATTGATCATTCCAAAAAAACCTGCCCCAAGCCACTTCCTCTGGTATAGCCTCTGAGCCATATTTGGCAGATTCTGATTGGGGCATTTTGTTGCCCCCTCCACTCAACGTTCTCATTCAATGGGTCAGAGTGGGAAATCAGCACCCACCAAACCCACATTATCCCACCCAAATTCACCCACACCAATCAGAATCAGGCCTGGACCACCATTCCCACCCAGGAAGCCCATTTGACTCTTACCCATCCAATATTTCCATCCACTATTTGAGTGAACCAAAATCCATAGGACTTATTGGCTGAGATTAATGAATCAGCTAACATTGTCACCAATGAGGACTCCAGTGAACCTCTTGGCCCGCTTGATAGTGTTTAGCAAAATTTTACAATTCTGATTTTGACAAATGCATCCCCTAAGCGATTTGCTCCTAAGCCCAATGCCATCCGCTACCAGAGTGACCACCAGCTCGCCTTAGCAGCTTTGGCCTCACCCCATTGCATAAAACCTACAAAATGTGGTGACCCAATCCGTTTCATAATTCCATAAAGGGCTGACCACAATCACCTTCCCTCTTGATTTCCCCAAAACAGCATGAGGCAAAATCACCAATTTACTTAATGAAGCTGAAGCAACTGTCATACATGTGGTGACCCTAGCAGATTTTGATCCTTCTGCTAAAATCACCCAACAGAGTATCACCAAATTTTCCCATTTTTTCAAAGCCCATATTCAAGTGGACACCACTTAGCAAAATTTGCTGAAGCTGCCTACCAAGCTGATTTTGAGGATAGTAACCAAATTTTCTTCCACATCCACCCCCACCATGCTGACACCCCCACACCCTGGCTCTCAGCGTTTGTCTATTACTAAAACTTCAGTGATGCTTCCTAACAGGATATGTCTGTAAAAGAGCTGCTCAACCACCCTCACCCTCTGCCATAGTGGGTTAGAGGTGTTCCACTCCTCACCTGGTTAGAGACATTGTTTTGGTTTTTTTCAGTTTTTGGTTTTGATCTGTTTATTCTTTTGTTTGGTTCTTTGGCTGGTTAAGTATTGGTAAAGTCCATCCCCTGGTCGGCGTACCTCAAATAAATTTAAAATTTGATAATAATTCTAGTCTTGTTTTTCTTAAAAGTTCTTTATCAAATCAATATAGAAACAGCTGCTACCCAAAGTTCAACCATAAATTGTTAAAAACCTTTATACTATGCATAAGATTTACACGAATAAATTTTTGATTTGATAATGTTTACTTAAGAAAATCTGACCAGTTGGAAGACATTATTGAGGCTTAAAAAATGAAAAATATTTAATTTGAACTAATAAAAGAGCACAAAACAGAGAATAGACATGAAAACTTACCAACCTTATGGGTATTGGTAAAGTTCACACCTGACCATACAAATGTGGTGTGGGATTAAGAGGTCTTAATTGGCAGCCTTGTTGTGAACACAAAAAGTAGAAAAAAGGTGGATATCAAAGATGTGAAGGTTTTAAAAGGTGCTGTTACAGGTCATTTAAGAGGAGTTGTTCTAAGAGGTGCGCCACTTAGAGATACTCAATATTTGTTAAGATTATGTTCATATTAGAGGTAAGCATAAAGTGCATTACAAAAGGTGCAATATTGGTGTGGTTTTTTAGTTTTTAAATCATATTTCACCACTCTGGCAATATCTCATATTGTTTTTTTCTCGTCAATGAAAATTGGTAATCTCATGATTAGTGACAATGAAAACTTGGAGGTTGTATAGGATAAGATCACCTTTCAGCAACATGAAAGAATTTGTGATACCCTGTGTAGGGTGGAGACACTTAGTTAAGTTTTCCATGTCTAATGCAAGAAGGTGCTCACTTTGTATTGGTTTGGATTTTTGTAGAGCTGTGGTGAGGGAGAGTAGTTATCAAATTTAAATTTAGAAGAATGTTGAGTAAAGAAGGAGCAAAGAAGTAAGGTCCGTTTATAGAAGTAACATCAGGTTTTTAGGGCCCAGGGATTATGGTTAATGAAAATTGGGGTATTTGTATAAGGTCAGACATTAGTGAGGGAAAATGGTGGCTTTTTGGTCTAAACAGTGGTCCAAACCTAATATCAATTGGTTGGTGCTAATTTGGATTATCAAATGTGTATGGATGGTTATTTAATCACTTAAACTCAGGTGGACCAATGAGTTAATAGTAAGGAGGATGTGAGCAGCTAACATCTTTTGTTGTATATTAGCAGCATGGCAGCAAGGACAGGGTCAGTGGCGGTTGTTTTGATGTACAACAAGACTTTATAGAGTGATCTAACTCAAAGTAGAGGGGACATATCGCACAACCATTATTGATGTGAGCCCAGAAAAAATTATTCAGGTGCAGCGATGATGCATGCATGCAAATGGATCTGATGGGCAATGGTTGAGGGATAAATGGATATCGTGGCTTTGACTTGGGGAGCGTAAGGCGCTCTGAATTACTTGAGATGTGAAGTTAAGTATGGAAGAAGACTTAAGATGAAAGCTCCAAAACAACATCCTTATATAAACATTTTGGGTGAGAGATGAAAGGAAAGTTTTTGAAAGTCACCATCAGCGCGTTGTTAGTGTGGAGGTAAGTTTGAGCTGTGCAAACGGGAGTAAAGTTAAGAAAAACTAGAGTTGCCTCAGCAGCCACGTCTTCATCAGTGGGAAAGCCTTTATCAAATAATCCTTACAAATTCTTAAAGCAGCTATCTCAGGTACAAAGGCTGCAGTTGCAAGCTGTTTCTTTGTTAGCATATGAGGAAGGATTCCTATAGGTGATGCTGAGGCAAAAGTAAAAAGAGGAATGAGAGGAGGGAACGGGGGCATGCAAGAGTCAAATGTATTCATAAAAGGTGTTGCTCTAAGTCCCTTGGAGGGACATAATGGCTAAGGCATTTTGTGGACTAGTTGAGCTATTTCACAACCATTTGCCTTAAGGGAGGAATATAAATTAGTGGTGCAGAATCTTTGCCTCATACTGGAACAGCAAGCAGTGGTACTGTAAAAATTTTTTAATGTTGACACTTAAATTTTGTGGTAAAATTTGCTTTCATTAATATTTTCCAATTATTTTAATATAAGCAGAAAGAAAAATGACATTGTAATGTTGTTATATACAATTATTTTTATAATTTTAAAAGATTTTAGGAACTTTATTTTGATTAGATCAACATACCTAACATTAGGTACTTCCACTTGAACCAACTTTCCAGGAAGATTATTCTTTAAAAATATAAAAAGAAAAATGGAGCACCAGCAGTCACTTCTGAAGAAAGCATTAATTTGATTAATCAAATTACAATTTTATAGTATATTTGCCCAAGTTACTTGTCCATTTCATCACAATTGATGAGAAAATCGATTATTGATTTCACCAAAGAGTAAAAAGTCTGACGAGGAGATAAAGAAACGCTAGGCCTCAAGAGCGCTATGATGATAGGGTGAATGATTAGGTGGCATGTGTGATGGACGAGGTCTCTGAACACTGCCACAAAGCATTTAGGCAAAAGTGCCCGGGTAAGTGCCCACAGGCAGGTTAATCCTGCTGTGGAAATGTCCCTAATCCGACTAAAGGTAGAAGCCCTTCACTATGAAAGTTTATGCCACAGTCAGTACTATACTGGCGCCAAGAAAGAGGGTCTGCCCTCCTGAGAGCGCATATAGAGACTCTATAGCCCTGTAGAAGTCTGAGCTGTGGTCCATGTGCGGTTTCCCTTATGGAATTAATAAAGATGACTTTGATCTCTAAAAATTAATTTTATATTTTCTTAAATTTTATTTATTATACTAGAGCCTGAAACTGCTTTACACAGTTTCACCAGCTCAAATATTTACTGAGCTTAGGGAAAAGAGCAGGTCTTGCTCTCCGCGGAGTCTGCGGACATCTTCTCAACTACAGGCATAACCTAATGATCTAGACCCTTGATTTCCTTGCTGAGACCCATTCCAGAACGAGGACTGGGTTCCCTCGCGGTTGCAGAAACTTTTCCACATTTATAATTTAGCTTCATTTTGTTCTCAAAGCTAGAGCCATTCTCTTCATCTGTATTTCCAAATATTACATTCACTAAAAGGGGTTTGGCGGCCTCTGTTCTGTTCAATAGCCATTTCTGAGAGGCTTGTCAAGCCTCAACTGAAGTGGCAGCATCCTGTTGGCTAGAGTACCATTTACGAGGGTTTTTATCCTCATTGCCCTTTTTGTAATATTGTGTTTGGCGACATCTGGTTGTCAAGAGCACCATTTGCAATTATTTTCATCCTTGTCAACACATTTTGGGACATCAGACTCAACTGCACCTGATTGGCCAGAAATTTGTGTCTGAGGGTCTGCTCCCTCATCACCATATTGGTTATATTAGATTTGGCAGCATCTGGAAGGCCAAAGCGCCATTTACTAAGATTTTCTTCCTAGTCAGCCTCACAATTTTTGTTTAAAATTGATTTTGAGGCATCCAATTTGTCATATTGTCATATATGAAAATAGTAGCTATTGTGCCCCTCTTTCTTGGCCTCGATCATCACCCTAGGAAAGATCAGAGCAATGTGGGTCAGGCAGCGCCTTGACCATTACAGAATGGGTTTGCATTAGCTTGGAATTATACAATCTACTAGCATACTAGTAGATGGCTTTACTTATACAAGTTTCATTAGACAGTAGTTACTAATCAGATAGGATTATCTGAGATACTAGAATCAAGATGAATAAGACTGAGCGTCTTTACTTTGATAATAATGTGCCTATTAAGAGAATTCCATATAAATCACAGTTAAAAATGGCTTGTAGTTCTGCAATGTAATATAAATATATACTTTCTTTTTTGTTATCTTTAAAAAATTTATCTTTCTGTTGAAGGAAATAAATCTACATATCGCTTTCCTTTGTATTAATGTACCTGCTCCCTGTGCTATAATCCTTAAAGACTAAGTTAGAAAAATCAACCATCAGATTTTGATAGTGTTGCTCACTACAGGAGCCCTTCAAGCATTCTTGTCAACTTTTATTGTACTAACTGGAAAAATCTCAGATCCTTCCAGTTCCAACAGAAATTCATTACATATTATCTTTCAGACATTTTAGGTTCCAGAATTCATAATGTCGTATATCTGAATATGTCAAAGTCCAAAGTAATGAATGTTTTGAACGCCCTACTTCAGAATCAGGCCTTGAAAAAATTAGTAATTTGTTGATTGATAAATTGATGCCCTAATCTAGAAGGAACCAATAGTGTGAGTTTAGAAATTTCCACAAGATACAATCTGGACCATGCTAATTGACAACCTGGGTGAAAATGATTCCCAACTCTCAGAGTCACAATCCCAAAGCAGCAGAATGATGGGCATGACAATTCAGAAGTTATGTAGGAAGGTGACCACTTCTTTCCTTCATACTTGATGAGAACTTAAGATCCTGATTGAGGTGGACCAAGGCACTCTCTACACCACAGACTCACACACATATCCTATAGAGATTAAGGAATTTTGACTTAAGAAAGTTAGTTCCAATTCTTTCCTATATCATAGATTAGCATATATTTTATGTTTTAATTTATATTCATAAAAATAGAATTAGAAGCTGTTAACCAGTATAGTCTCCAATTAGTAGACCCTACTGAACCAAAATTGTTTTTCATTGCCTTTTGAAGCCATTTTGTCCCTAAGGGCCATCCCAAATGAATCTATAATCTCTGAACAGGACTTCTTTGGGTAAACTGAATAATTAACTTCTTGACTACACTATGATAGTAAAGCCAATATTGATTCTCACACCAGGGGTCACTGAATTTTTATTAGCAAAAACGTCAATCGAAGATGGATAATGATTATAGTAATGAATCTCAGCCTCTAACGTGGAAAGATTTACTACCAAAAAAATCAATAAATCTAATATGAAATACAAGTATACAACTTGAGTGGAGCTTTGAGCTACCTATGAATTTAGCTTGCCTGTAACAGACCTTATATAGTTCTATCTTTAATCCAACAGCTTAGCTGTACCAAAAATTAGCTCTTGGTTGGAATCTACTTGATCAAAGCTATCCAGCTCTTTTGAGCCACTGCGGCACCTTCCTACATGAAAAGCCTATATGGTTAATCTATCTTAGCACTATTGAGTTAGCCAATAGGGTAAAAGCCCTAGCTTTGCCTTATTGTAAATCTCAATCTTCATCACTTCATCCACTTAGCAGGACTGCATCATCAGAAGGTGTTACAACAGTTGGGATTAGTGCAGAATTACAACTCCAACCTATTGACATTTATGAAGCTGCTTCTATGTTTTTTGAGATAACTGCGAGGCAACCAAAGTAATTTACTCCTCATTATCTATACTTGAATACCAAAACTCTTTATTTTATTCTGGGATTTCAGGTTACATGAGTAACAACTTAAACACTGTCTACAAGATTTAGTAACTGAGTTACACGATATGTGCAGCAAACCTCCAATCCACCAGTCAAATACAAACTATCAGATTGGATCTAGCACAGCTCCTGAACCAAGTGGAGGCGTTAGTTGAAATACTGCAATAACAATTCTAAGACCTCTCCATAACTTAGAAATCCAAGGGCCTAGTAAATCTGATGAAGTACAAGAGCCACAGGGCTCCAAAGGACGGCCTTGACCCCTGGGTCTAATACCATACGCTCTAGGTTTATAACAATGAGTTTAGAAGATAAATAGTGGCAATGGTCGAAGCTTTACACAAAAAATTGATACAAATCTTCCAAGGATGCGGTGTTCTCTCTGATGGTCATTTTATCAACCCCACCATTACCTTGGAGGCATTAGACAAGGAAATAGATAATATTCATGCATTAATTTATTGTCCAGATAAACATCTCAACAAATAGAACGATCATGTACTGACCCAAAACTATGTTAACAATTGTGAAGCTAAGATTCAGCCTTAGTATTAGATGGAGCAGAAGTCTAGTACATCCTCCCACAACCAATGATGGAATGAACTACAAGATTACGTGGAGAAACTAAGAAGAAAAATGGATCAAAAGGCCCCCTGTGAGTATGCAAAAAAGAGTCCTCTGAGCTGAGCCATAGTGCTGAGCCAGGCATAGGCACACTTTTTGCCCCTTCAATTTCTATCTTTATACCCAGTTTAAAAAAGAGGTTCAAACCTGGTCAGGATGATATCATGTTATTCTTGAATTCTTACAAAAGTGTAATGGAGGAGGCTAATGACAAGTAGATAATAAAGCACAACCATTATTGACCGTGCAAAGAAGCCTGAGAGATTATGACCCCTCACCTATGTGACTGTCAAGCCTGGGTGCAGGTCAAGACCACCTTAATCCAGGAGTTAAGAGTGATCAAATGTTCTGGAAACAGAAATATGTTTCTATGGCAATCCACCTTAATAAGTGGGAAAAACCCACTGATTTTTCTAAAAGATTCTATTCGAGCTCAACCATTAGTTACTGCTAATTGTACTTATCTAGACGACTCCATTAACAAAGTCATCTCTGCCATAAAGTCCTGGTCTGACGTCCTACTACATATGATAAGGATAAAGTGGATCTTTAAATGTATCTAAGAAATATTGGAGGCCATGAAAAAGACTTCTGCTGCTATTTTAAATAAATTCCTTACCTCTCAGAAGCCCCCAATAGGCCTTGTGAGCAAGTTATTAAGAAAAGGACAAGAATATACCTATCTGCTCATAATGCAAAAGTCATCATCACAACATGGACCAATGCTATAAGTGGCGTTAAGAGGATGTTAAACATGAATGTTGGCAAAAAGGAGGTCAGCATTGAGAAAGAGGTTTTTGTGCTGACATTCCTCTTTCATGCCTCTACTTAAACTTACTGATCAAGAAAAGATTGCCTCTGAAGATAACTGTGTGAAAAATCTATCTACTTTTGACAATAAAACATTTTTATACAGCTTACACTTCTTCTGACGAGTCATCCATGTTCATCACATTGCCTTCACAGTAAGACAGCTTGGTAACTTAAGTTATCATTAAAGTTCACAAAATCCATGATCTTGAAATGATCAATAGTGGTTCTCCAGTGAACATCATTTAATTAGCACATATGAAGAAATTAAAAGTCACTCCTAATGTGCTGCACTACTCAGAGCATGGAACTACTGGCCCTAATGTATAAGGCTATTAGGGACTATTTTGAACTCCTACTCATATTTAGTAAGTAAACTTTAAACACCCTAAACGTAGCCTTTGACAACCCCAGCTACAAGTTACAAATGTGGACTCATTACTCTGGGAGTACAAATCCATCATCCATTATGCCAAAGGATTTTTATCCTTAATTGGGTAACATGTCCCCTTAGTACTCAATACTAACAAGACTTGCAAGGAACATATAAAGGCTCACACCTGCTTGCTGAAGATGGATGAAAAAATAAAACAAATTGAATATCATGTCTGGGGCTCACATGTTTTAATAACACCTCATGTAGTCGATGGAGCATAAAGAATGTCTTTATATCTTTAGAACTAAAAGTAATTACTCCAAGGTCCCAGGTCAAATTAGCATTTGGGTGCGAGTGAACATTCCTTAATAAGCCTATTAAAGATATAAGGTGTCTATTAACCATTAGGAAGGAGATCTTAACCTTTCTAGGGATTATTTTTAAAGGAAACTAAATCTGTGCTACTAGCCAATTTGAAGACTAAGATGAAAATTATGGGACCAAAAACCCTGATAGAATATGTACAGCTACTACCTGTTAAAAATTTTAAATTCAAAATGGTTTAAAAGCATCCATGATTTTGGGATAAAAGCTCCCACCATAACACTATTGCGACTTTGGTTAAGGAGAATTGACTTTCAAACAAAGAAAAAAATTAAAAAGCTACTAGAGGAATACAACAATTTGTTTTCTCCTCCACATATGATTTAAGAAAAATGAAAGGTGTTTTATGTAATATAATAAGAGGAGATGTTCTCCAAAACTTTTCTCTCTCGTTGCAATTACTTTTGCAACTTATTCAATTCAAGTCTGATTATAGTTTGATAATCTCACAGAGGAGATTAGTCTGCGCCCAAGTCAGGGAGCAGTTGGGCAAGTAAGGTAAGAGGCACAGGTGGTAGGCCCGTGACCTCCAACGTTTAAAAACGCCCCAGAGAAACTGGCGGATTAGATAAAAATAAAAAACTGGCAGTTACTATTTCCCCAGAAATCCTCGCTTGGCAGGCGCGATGTAACCAGTACATCAACACGCCGCACTCTCAACCACTCATCAGTGGAATATGGAGTCAGTGTGTTTCTGGATATCCAACAAACAGCTCTATGGGAAAATTATGTGGGGATGTGCACACTTTTTTTCTGACCGCGGTGTACATCGCACCTCACTCCATGTCATGCAGTTGGCTGGACCTCAGTTTCAAAACAAAGAGGCAGCAGACAAATCTGCTGTGGTGCGCATAGTGATCAACCTCCCTGAAGGGCAATGGGTCATCAAAACCAAACGCACCAGATGGACAAAATCCAAACAAATTTTCCACACGTTTGACTTTTTGCCTACTACAGTAAAACGTGCCATTTTGGAGCAGCACCTGAAAGATGGTCTCACTGTATATGGCGAAATACAATCTTTTGAAAGGCAACACTTTATGCTGATGCCACACCTGTGCACCGACAAAGCCATCACAGTTCTGACCTCAACCAAGGAGAACATGAAGGACCTAACCCAGATCCCGCACTCCACATTTATCAATATCGAAGGGCATACCACCAACCCTTTCCAGGTAACCGTGGACACCGCGCCCCCCATCTGACCCAATGTGATGCATTTGGCCATAAGGCACATGCATGCCCCACCAAGGAGGGCATCACATTCCAAGAGCACCCCTTGGCAGCCATGGCCAGTGGAGAGGCGCACTACAAACCAACCGCAAGCACCAAAGAGGCTTTCCCGTGGGGAGCACAAGGCTGCTACCTACTGGTAAAACCTATTTCCCCACAAGAGAGGAAGAAGGCCAAGAAGGCCCACAGGGCCGCGGCCAAAGAAGCAGCCAAAGTCACCTCCGCTATCCCAACTCTCAACGCCAGGAAGACATCAAAACCTTCACAGTGGAAGCAGCTTGGGAATCCCTCAACAAATTAGATTGGGAAGCCTATGCCGATTGGGCCACCCAATCTGAGGATCTGATGGGTGAACCAATCTCACCCAATCTTTGCAACCAAGCTTTGGTTGAAACCAACTTGGGGTCCAACCTACCTGAAAATTTTTTGGCCCAATCGTTGGTGCACCAAACTCATCTGAACAGCAAAAACTTTGTTTGACGTTGGGAAACAAAAAGTGAAGGCAAAAGCCAACGCGAAACTTTCTGCTAAAATTAACAAAACTACTGACAGCATTGCTGCAAACACCCACACTGCCGTGAAGAACCATAGGGATCTAGAGGAGGCTAGTGGGCCTGTGTTCCCACCCCCTTGCACCTAAGGTGTGATGGGGAAACCTTTACTTTAGGGACGTTGAATATCACTGGACTCAAGGCCTCGCCATCCTGGGCTAGGAAACTGATTTTTTTTACAAAAAAATTACCCATGGATATCCTGGCCATCCAGGAGTCCCACCGTCCGTGAGGTTCCGAGTATGCTTGAAAAACCATGCTCCTCCCATCCCTATCCTTTTGGTCAGAGCACTGTGGGGTGCTAGTTTGGAAAAACAGTTTTTTTAAATTTTTATTGTCGGAATCCTTCCTCAATGGCTAAGTCCTTGTTGTCACTTTCTTGTGGGCTGACATGGCGCATACTTATCAACATCTATGCCCCAATCTCTGTGCACGAGAGCTTCAGGAATTTTTCTCATCAGTCAAATCCCTCCCATTACCCCCAGACCCTTTCATATTCAGTGACATGAACTGTTGGCTAAACACACCCATGGAACGTTGGCCTTCCTCCTCCCATGCCCCAGGGTCACGTAGAACTTTGCATTCTAAAGGCCACCCTTGGGTTAATGGATGTGCTCCCGTGGCAAGCCACGCTGCTCAAAAAAATGATGCGCCACACGTACACAATGGCCAATTAAGGTCCATGACCTGCATCGACCTTATCCTTATGCTGGCGAAATTCCAACCCCACAATTCCCACTTCAAAACTACAAGAATTGAATTCTCTGACCACTGGCTGGTCTTGATAAGCTACCACCTACCTGTCACAGTGGCTAAGGCCCCACATTGGTGCAAACTCTGCCCCCAAAATTGCGTCACCAGGATTTTCCACTTTGGTGGAATCAGCAACTTTGGCAAAAGAGTTTGTTACACCATTTTATGCGGACCCCAACTTTACATGGTCAACCTTCAAAGAGGATACCATCCGCCACTATTGCCACCTCTCCTCCCAGCGCTCACGAGCCACATCAGCCATCATTTTGTGCGCTCTGGAAGAGTTGGCACACCTGGATCCAACATCCCAGCTACAGGCTACAGCCCTGCATGGGGCCAGAAGTGGGTGGAAGCAGCCGCCCACCTCAATGTGCTCAAAAGGCAACACAAACATTGATTTTGTGTTCAGTAGAGGGCCAAACGCATTACAGAGTGTGACAAGTGCACGACATATTTTTTTTAATTTTTTTGCACCACGCCAGAGTGTGGCCTGCACACAGGTGCAAGGATTGGATGATTCCATCACGGATATGCCAGCTGAAGTGGCAATCGAAATACAAAAGTATTACTCTGAGCTATACCAATCTGATCCAATTCAGCCAGCTGAAGTGGCGGAATTTTTTGACTAAACCCACATTCGCACAATTTCCCAATACCCAAAAATAATGAATTTGATTACTCCGAATAAACTATGGACAGCCAACCACGGTGCACCAAATTGGAAATGCTCAGGCCCAGATGGCATTCCATATGAATTCTATAAAAAGTACTTCAAATATATATCCCCACTGCTTCTTTCCTCACTTAACCAGAGCCTTCTGGAAACGCGCCTCCTACCAGGAGGACAAGAGGCCTTCACTATCACACTCTTCAAGAAAGGGGACAAGCTAGACTTAGCCAACTGGCGCCCCATTTCTTTAACTAACACGGATACAAAAATTTTACTAAAATCATGGCTAATCGTTTAGGGATTTTAGCAACTGCCACCATCTCCCCAGAACAATTTGTTTTAATCCCAGAAGGTCGATTTGGGATAACGTGCACTCTGTGGATAACGCATGCCAGTCCACAGCCTCTGGGGCACTTGCATTCTTGAACCAACAAAAGGCCTATTATAGAGTATATTTGGAATACCTCAGAACCTGCCTCCATCAATTCCGCCTACCCCCTCGCTTCATCAACTGGGTAATGCTGCTCACGGGACTGCTCAATCATAGTGCGTGGCCCTGGCTTCCTAACAATAGTGGTCCGCCCTCAAAGGGGCTTACGACAAAGGGTCTCCCTTAGCCCTTTCTTATACAACTTCAACCTTGACCCACTACTTCAAAACTTGAATGCCCAACTCACTGGGGTCCATGTACCAGGCCAAGCCCCAGTCAAGATGATAGCGTTTGAAGAAGACTGTATGGTTGAAGTGTTAACTTTATAAAGACGCACGTGCACTTGAAGCTCTCATCCAGGAGTATTTCTGGGTAAGTAATGCTGCACTGAATGCTTTAAAAACTGAAATCATCCTCCTTGGTCGGTATCAAACCTGCTGGGCCCCAGCAACCAGTGCCCATCCCGGCCTTCAGCTCGCACACACGTGCTCGCCCTCCCAGCTCACCCCACACCGCCCCACACCGCCCCACTAGTGCTCCCCTTCGTGCAACGCCCTACCATAGGGCCAGTCCGCCATCTGGGCGTGTGGGTGGAGGCAGGCGGGTACGCATCAGCAGTAATGGAAAGTTGTATTTTTGACAAAGTGACGAAGCACATCGCCTCCCTCAGAGCCCACCCTACTTCCCTTACTGGCAGGGTTGTTTTAGCCAACTCTATGCTACTCTCCAAAGTCTGGTTTGGAGCCCATGCAATCGCCTTTTCCTGGATTTTTTCAAATCTATGTATGCCCTTCTTCAAGGGTGGCTATAGTCAGGCCACCCACCACCAGTGCAGCTTGAGGTCATGTTTGGCCCTCGTAGTCATGGTGGCATGGGCCTGCTTAACTTCAAAGCCCATGCTGCCAAGATCCTGGGCACCTGGATTGCGGCCATTACCAACCCTACTGTTTCAGCCCAACGCTGGTCCCATGCAGCCCGCTCCAACTTCTCCCACACCCTGGTCCTCAACAATCCATTGAACCCTCACTCCTTGATGAAATACCTGGCTTCACACCCATCGGCCACAGGTCCTCACGGGACTAAAACCCACTACAAACGAATCCTCCTCTTCATGCGGAGCGCTGAGTGGAGAATTTGTATTAGTGGACACACAGCCCAGAGAGGCCGCCCCTCTCCTCAGTTAACACAAGAGGTACAGGGGCTACCCATCCAAGATGGCGTGATTTCCACATGACCTCATGTCCTATCCAGGGTGGACTACCTGGACATGATGGACATCCCTTACTCCATTGAGACTCAGAAGACTATTTGGAAATATGCACACCATCCTCTGTTGCAGCCTCAAATCCGTTCCCATGTGTGGCGCTGCCTGAGGCAGATGTACCGTACAGCTGAGCGCTCTAACGCTTTACACTCATCCTGCATCGTGTGTGGCCAGTATGGAACGCTGTTCCACCGCATGGAGAAGTGCCCTACCTCTAAAGTGATATGGCGCGAAGTTTAACGTCTGCTTTGCCAGGATCTAACACATCCATTCAGTCTGTCAAGAGATATGTTTGCTTTATCAATAGCTTCCCCCCTTCCGCCCTCCCTCTGTGCTCTGGTGGTCACAATCGCCATGTGGACTATCCACACGATTGTCTTGGATGACATCGCAGGCTCCACCCCCACCCTCCCAGAAGCTGTTCACAGATTCTGGTCCCATTTGGTGGACCAATTCCAAGTGTGGATATTTGGATACCTCCCATCACATCACTGACAGCTGGTCTCTCCTGGTTCCCAGTTTGGTTCATCAATTGAAACCCTTTCCTCCACACGTGTTCAATAGTGGCTACGGCCCCTTCACACGTCCCCTCCCCCTCCCCATAGTGGCGTTCCCGCTGGCAACAAGAGATAGCTTCACTTCTCTGGGGTGCCTTACCTGTTCTAAGTTTTGTTTCTTTCAGGTCAAATTTGGAAGTGTCCATCCCATGGTCAGCCTTCCTCGCAATAAATAAAAAAAGGAGATGCTACCCAACCCAAGCTAGACCTTATCTGAAGAGAAAAGTAGACGAAGCCAAAGTTACTATGGATCTCAAGAAGTGATAGAGTATGTACTATTGGTATCATTAAAATGCCTATGGTATTGTCCTTTCTTTTTGTTGTAAGAAACATGTAAATCATTTGTTTGTCATTAATTACCGCAAGCTTTAACAGTAACCAATAGGACATTTATCTATTTTCGTGGATTGAAAACTAACTACCCATCCTAGCTCGAGCTCAGTAATTTTAGACAATGGGTCTTGCTAGAAGTATTGACAGATTGAGCTCACATACAAGGGTTGAGCCAAATTTACAATTAATTTCCAACAAAAGACTGCATTTATGCTAAGTTGAAAGATAGCAGGAGCATTCTTAAGCCTCCAGGAAGCCTTTCAAAAAGCTATTAATGAACTTCTGGGTGTTCTCAAATTATTGTGCATATTATTTTACTTCAACAACAATTATGTATTCTCCTTGACTAACAATAGACATCTAGAGCGTCTCTTCAAGTCTTTAAATGACCAGAATACTTTCTCTAAGCTTAAGCCTTATTATTGCTTGTTTGTTAATCCAAGATGAAATTCCTTTGCACAAAGTCATTAAGAAGGGGATTTGACTCCTTTCATACATAATTGCCACAATTGAGACGATAATTACCCAAAGCCTTAAAGACATCCAAGTTTCTCAATATGGTGAGGTACTAAAGAAAATTTATCCCGCTATTTACTGGCCCCAATCAAGCATTGGTCTACCTGATCAAATAGATTGTTACTTCACTATATTAAATACCAATCATGTTCAGGAATTACCCTAATGAGGGTATTTACATCCCAAATTTTCCCCATAATTTTGATGATGATGCAAAATATGATATTGAAGAGCTTGCTTTTTTAAGCAAACTGCGCTTGCATTGATACAGAAAAAACTTCTCTGTTTGACTACAATTATCATAAAACCCGCCAGCGCATCAAGTCTTTCACTCGTGTGCCTTCTCTCATCACTTTTGCTGATCATCAAATTTCTAGGTACAGCGAGGCGATGGACACCGCCGACCTCATTAACATTGAAAACCTACAACTAAACCTCCTTATGCCACATGTTGCTGATGCCCAACCCCTAAGTTGTCCGCCATGATCTGCTAGCTAAAGCGGGCACTGGACAAAAGTTTACCCAAAGCTTTCTTACCTTCTGATAAGGCTTCCTAGGCTGATAACATAGGGGCTATATTAGGTTTTTTTATTTACAATAATCCTTTATTTAGCTCATTCACAAATAAAGATGCGTGGCAGCTCCCCCTTTTGGGTTAGTTACAACTAGTGCTAAAGAGATCAGGATCAGGATCAGAATTAAACCTCAATAAACGCATTATCTATCCATCATGCCCTTATATATCTAAAGTTCAGTCAGCCCTTCTTACTATTTACTGATGCCAGTATGTGGCTATGATGGACATTTTTTAGACCAATTAGATTATCATCAAGTAGACAGACCAGTGGCCTACTTTAGTAAGCCCTTTTAGGGGCCAATAGGAGTTACAACATCACCATACAAAATGATTGGCTGTGATTTTTGAAATTTAGCATTTTTAAATTTTTATATGTGGATTCACTTCAAATCATTAATAATGCTCTCTCAGAAGGCTACAGCAGATGAAGGATTAAGAAGGGAGTTTGAAAGAAGGGCGCTACATTAACAGAGTTATATTTTTACTTTAGTTTATTGCGCCAGTGCTACTAACCTAAAAACTAATGGGTTTTTAAGGATGCTGACTTTTCCATATTTAAAACTTAGGAAAATGCCATAAATCTGATTAACCAGAAGGACAGGTGGAAGTTGGAGATACCAGAGACCAAACCGTTAAGATATTTGAAAAAGGAAGACCCAGATTAAGAATAAAATACAAATCTATATGGAAAATGGTTGCCTTATGTGTGGCCGTCCTCACAAGCTGAAGGTATAAACAAAGTCTGCTCCAGCGTAGGACAAGGATCCGTCAAGAATATGTATGAGTGGTTAAAAATGTTTTAAAAACAAGATGCTTGAGACAATACATAAGGTGTTAGTAGCCTGTTT
>JAKSZP010018977.1:0-53881 GCA_022478985.1 Massospora cicadina | reverse complement strand
CATGGTGGTGGACCTCTTCAGGACGGTCTCCAACTATGTGGGCCACTACCTATTATCACAATTTACATGAATTCCAGGTGCTTTCTTGGGCCGTTTAGGTCCCCTCCAGACCAAGGCACCCAAGTCTACTCACTCCAAGTTACCCTCGACTATGTACCCCCTGTTGGTGTCTACTCAAGTTGGGAGGTTTCTTACTTACCTGTTCTCATATGTGGTGCTTTACACCCTCGCCTGGGTTACCTCCTGCTAAAGCACTATTCTAGGTGCCTCATTCCCAATTCTCTTAACGGCTAGTTCCCTAGCAATATGGGTTCACGCTCCACATCACTTTGCTGGCAACAAGAGAGTTACAGACACTCTCTTGAAAACATGGGGGACAAATTGGCCAGAGGAATTTAGCAGGCTATTTAAGCCTGTTCACACACATTTTCCCGCAGGGTGGAAAACGCTAAGGGGTGAAGCACCGCTGCTCCACACTGGGGTGGCAGGTGGCGGATCTTTTGACATCAAGTGGAAAGTGGATGTTTCTAGATGGTAAGGGATAAGATAAACTTCTTTTTAACTTTCTATTGGAATTGCTCAAAAGTGAGTTCAAACGGAAGGAAGTCTCTATATATATATAACCTATTATACCATCTAAAAATATAGTATATATAATATAACAAGTATAGGTTGTAGTGATATTTAGGTATATGTTATATAAGTTTCTCTCTAAAAGTTAATTTCTAGATAAAACCTTAACATGAGACAAGTAATATTTTATATTAATACACCAGCTCCTTAGTACAATTGTAGATATAAATATTATAAGGTTATGAGATTTTCATAATGCTTTTGTTGCTAAGTTTCCAATAAAGTCTAGTAGAGTAAAGCATAAAATAATATTAAAAAGCAGTCTCCAAGTAATGAATGATAGATTATAACATATATCTCTTCAATAGAACATATTATCTTAAATAAATAAGGAAATAATAGCTTTTAATGAGATATAAAGTTTGGAGAATTTATTTTTATTAAAAAAGGTAAAGTGAAGGATTAAGAAAGGAATAAAGTCAACAATTATATTATATTTATAAGACTTTAGATTAAATCAAGATACTTGATAACTTAAAGCATCAAAAGTGACCAATTATGATGGCTGTCAGACATTCTCCTTCTTTACTTAAGAAAAAGAACGTTGGAGGTATTAGTGCTCCCAAATCTGCTACCATGATTGGCCCATCTCCTGCCTGATCATCAAATAATATTGTGGTTATCAGTGATATGAGTACCAACAGTGAAAAGACCTTGGCGGATTCTTGGTGGAATCCTAACTACCAGAAAAATATGGTTTATAACAAAAAACGGCTTTAAAAGGTAATAACTGATAATAGGATTACTCCGACTTCTCAGCTAAATTTGGGGTGTTCATTACCACATGAGTCAGATCACCTCTGAGGTGAGAAGATTTTACTCGATGATGATAGGGTGCAAATTAACCAATAATTACCACATGAGTCTGACCACCACTGAGCTGGGAAGATTTTACTTGACAATGATAGGGTGCAAATTAACCAATCATTACCACATGAGTCTAACCACCGCCAAAGTGAGAAGATTTTATTCAACAATGATAGGGTGCAAATTAACCAATCATTACCACATGAGTCTGACCACCGCCAAGGTGAGAAGATTTTACTTGCTAGTGATTGGATACAATACATCAAATCATTACCACATGGGTCAGTTTTGCATCAAAAATATTTATCTTTGATCTGATAGGCCAAAAGCCTATATTTCCTAATTTAGATGACTCAGCTTTATATACTTTTGCCTCAAATACCCATGGTCTCAAAATTTGAACTAGTTTAAATAGGAAATACTAGAATCAAGAAAAGGACCTTTCTTTGGGTTTGCCCTGCTAAAACAATAAAAAACTCAAAAAACTTTAACAAAGCACTATTTATTACTTTTATTAAAAAGTAAATTTCTCACTTTAAACAAGATATTTGTGGCATCCATCAGCGGATCCCACAATGGCTGAGGCATTATCAAGTAACACAGTGCTCTAACCTTCAAATGAATTGTTATACTAGTATAACTGAGATGATGCATCAATGGTTGCTCACATTGGGATTGATAATGGATATATTAGGTCAGGGGGTTAATAAATATTAAGTTCAAATTTTGATTCCTAATATGAATTTTAGCAGACTGTTAAGTAAGTGGCAAATCACTGACTAGTAGGTTATTGAAAAGGAAGCTTGATGAAAGGAGTTTAAGTCTATGATACTTTAACAATAATCACATGGTAAACTAGTTAGAAGTTTAAATTTAATTTGAAAACTTAATTTGATAAAAGCTAAGGGACCATTAGACCCTTAATTCCATTTTCTCTTGACCTGCCTTGAAAATGCTGATAGAGAAACTTATTTAAAAATTGATGTTTCATTAATTAAAAAGTTTTTTTGGGCTAACTGCAATTCTATTTGGTGGCCATGAGCATGTACTATCATCAGATAATAAGTTTGGGAAAACAATTACCTCCTTTAACACCCTATCCTGAAATCAGGATATGTTGTTAGGTTCCAGCATCCTTACAATGATTTTTCTGGGTATATACCTTCCTAAATCTTGTAGTGCACAAGCCAAAGAAAATATATAATGAGTCATATTGGCCTGGTTAAGAGTCAAGATGCTCAGTACCTCAGCCTGAATTGTGAGCAATACTCTTTCATGTGTAGGAGAAATCCAAGTCCTCTTGTGGCTCCCCTATCTCAACTCAGTGACTTGAAGAATGCAGTAGATAAGTGTCAAATAATTACAAGTCTAATATATTGATAAGAGTGGTTTGGAGGAAAATGATACAAATATCAGCCAAAAGACCCTGGTCAATTCCAGTGGAACCCTCAAATTGGGGTAACTTTTCTAATAATGATCAGTCAAACAAATCGAGTTTGCGCAGTCAGAAGCACCAAACTGTCAGCCAAATTTAGGTAATTCATTATAGGCTCCTCCCCCATGCTTGTCTAGTTTAGTACAGGTTACTCCACAAAAACTGGCCCCTTTTATAGGGTCAGAAGGGGTCCATCCTAGTGCAAAAATTTTCCAGCCCATTGTTAGGTCAAATTATAAAGGTATTACCTCATGGACTAGTCCTTCCTGCTCCTGAACCTCAATTGGCTATTCTGCTCAAGTGAGTTCAAGAAATCTAATTGGTTGACGGCTCATATTACCTAATTTTGGACTTTAATAAGCTATCCAAACTTTGAGCCTCGACGTTTTAATATTATTATTTTCTTTATTAAGTGTTTTCTATTTTACCACAGCGTGGCCATTAATAAAACATAAAAACCACCTTTCTAGTATTTATTAGTATTTTATTATTTTCTATTAAGTGATGAGAGCAGAACATTATACATATATTGTTGGATTTAAGGTAACATGCACCTGAAAAGCATCTTTTACACCCCAAATCCAACTAGTGGTGCTCACTACAGGGGGCACCTGTACACCACACAAAACATTCAAAAATATGGAGGCTGTTGGGGGTGGTAACCCTTCTAGCCTTTTTACTGATAATAATCCTAAGCTAGCTATCATGGAACAACAGCTAGCCAGTGCTTTGTCTCGCCTTAAAAGGTTTGAGCAGCACTCACTACAATGCCCTGTTATAAAAAACCTCTCTTTAAGAAAAAGGACATACCTAGTGAGGGCAGTATTGCCCCATTCTTTATGTTTATGAATCTGCGATGGAAGGAGCACCTGACTGGCAAAAAATCTAGTACACTCTTCCCGGCTTCAATCAAAATAGCTCAAGAAAGAATAGTCCCCACCTTGGTCAACCTCAGCACTTGGGCAGAGGTTAAGCAATCACTGCTCAAAGAATTTGGTTTTAAAAAAAGTTTGCAGCAACAAAAACATGCTTTTATGTGCCTTAGTTTGCAAGAGGGAGAATCGCTCACCTCTTTTATTTAGCGCTTCTATAATAAAGCTCAACCTTTGTTGCTTGCCCAAATGATCCCTCTTGACAATGCTATTGCAGCTACCTTGGCTGGCTTGGCATCTTATCCCTTCTTGGTGATGCATCTCTCTTCCGTAAAGCGCACTTTCAAAGCTGTACAAAATATCAAGGAGGCCTTATTAACGGTTGCTGATATCTATAAACTTGACCTAACAAGGATCTTTGAGCCAAACATCTACACCGACCAATTTAGCATCTACTATGGCTGTTTACCTTTGTAAGCCTGATCTTACGGGATTGCCATCAAAAAATGCTTCTTCTACCCATAATGATAATCAGATGGTTTTGACTGTAATGGGCAGTGTTCCCCTTTGTCTGAAGTTCAAAAACACTCAATTAATGAAAGAAGTCATCCCTTTGCCTTGCCCATCTTCTTCTTCAGAGCGGCTTTCCCAAGTGGTCCCAAAGTTGGTTTCAAAGCCTAAACCCCTTTATCAGGTCCCAATTGCTCCCACTAATAACAGGTTAAATGACCAGGTCATAAAGGCTAAATCGCCTGTTTCACAGAAGCACACAGCCACTGAACGACCAAAAGATGTTGAAAGTTAAGCATCCACCTCCACGGCGCTATCCCCCTCAAACTCTCAATCTAACTCTAGTCTGAAACCTGTATCCATGAAGCAGCACAAACTCCCTACTTTGAAGGTTGAAAATCAAACTGTGACAATTTTAACGCCTCCCCCAAAAGTGGATAAGGTGGAGGAGCAACCACAGGTCCTATCATCCCATAGGGGAAGTCCTGAACCTACCTCACCTCCTATGGGCTCCCTAACCTGCATTGCTAACCCCTCTGATGAAGAATCATAGGGAGTGATGTTTATGTTGGTCAAATATATTTTAGGAGCCCCAGGTGAAGTGGAAGTATTTGATTGATTGAACCCAGAGAGAGTGAATTGGCCTAATTACCTCATCAAAATCATCTTTGGCAAGTGTTGAGGGGTCTTTGATATTATTGACACTTCCAGTGACGCTGACCAGCTCATTGTCACATTTATCTGATCTACCCAGTGTGTTCTTACCCTGCAGACTATCAAGGAGAAATTTTATGAAACTGCCAATCGACTTGTTTCCAATTTCCATCTAAAAGAGGTCCTCGCTTTTCCCCCTACTTTGGGCGGCACTTTAACTAGAGTGGAGGTCTTCATTAATGGAGTGCGGGTTAAAGCTATCCTTGACACTGGGTCCCTCAATGAACGTTGTGTCAACAAAGCCCATTAAGAAAATTAAGCTGGTCCCTGACTTCGACTACACTCAAGAGTTTGAAACTGTGGGCCCAAACAACACCCACGCCATTGTAGCATACTCTTCCCTGCCCGTTCATTTTTGGAAGCTTCTCTTGTCAGCTCCAGCAGTGGCTTTGACCAATAATACCTACAATTTACTCATAGGCACCCTAATTATGCTCAAGTATGAAGGTGTTATTATTTGAAGCAGGGATATCTCTCCTTGCCTAACTATGAGGTTCCTCTGATTCTTACTAATGATGAGCTCAATAAAAAAGGATTATGTTTGCACAGTTGAGTATCCCTCCTCCGCTTTATGCCTGCATTACACCACGGCAGGCAGGCATACAAAAATATTACATTCATCAGTGGACGCCCTGGTGATATCCCTTTATATGCTTCTGAAGAGGTGGTCATTAAGGCTGAGGAACAAAGGGTAGTTGACACAAAGATTACCATGCAAATCCCACACAACTGCCTAAAGAACCTCTGTCACAATTCTGATATGACTGGATAATAAGTCCTAAGTCAGTACAGCAGAATAGGTAGAATCTGTCAAGCCTGAGTATGAGTTATGATTTTAGAGAGCCTTGAGATAGCGCAATATCAAATTAGAATGGATGGTTATTAGATTGCTTCCATATAAGGTGATTAGGAGATATTGATGTACAATGAATAGTTGGTAAATTGCCTCAAATTAGGCGATTGTGAATTTAATGAATGATGAATTGCAAAACCAATGAGATAAAGCGAACTGAATTACTAAGCTGAGGAACTGGTATCATCTGAAGTCATTGAGATATAGGAGAGATGAGACAATTGACAGGGGAGGTTGTTGATAGTTTAGAGTGAGTGAAACAGCGAAAATCCACTAATTAAATAGTTAAATAAAAGAGTGTCATTAAAGCAATAGCTCTATATTTATTAAAAGTTTATTATCTTGTTCAAGGATGATGATTGTCATATTGGTGGTCCTATTGCTCAGTGGGCTGAACCCTGTGCAAAACCCCTTTGGCGTATCTCTGAGATACCACCAAATTTATAACAGTGGTGCTCACTACAGGGGGCCCATTGATCAATTACAAAAAATATAACTCCAGTCGCTGGTCATAGGCATCAGGCTTGCATGTACATGGGTTATTCACAATATACTACCCCAGTCAAATATGCGGAGCTCAAACTTGCCTTAGATGCTGTGCTCAAAAGGCAGGATAATATTTTTCAGTAAATTTGTAGTGATAAGTTGCCTTCATTTGATTGCGATGGGAATATTCATGGGTTTTTTAAGCAATTCAAGTTTACAACAGAAGGAGCCTCTGGTCATCAGAAAGCAAAATTGTTAATATCCACCTTAGATGTTGGAAGTGCCGACCAAGTCACCTGTTATCTTCTAACAGTTCATTTCATACTAAGAAGTGAAAGATACTGTGTTGCAGTTGTTCAGGGGTACCGCAAAGATGTCACAGCAGAAGGCTGAATTCTTGACCATCGTGTTTCAGCATAATGAGACTCTCACCGCATTTGCTGATCAATTCATGGTGGAAGCCCACGTGCTAATTGGGGCAGGGATTTTATCTGAATCTGACATTTGCATTGCAATGACCTCCGCAATGAAGCTATACTGCAAGCCGTACAACATCATGAACCTGATGTTGGATGAAGACATACCCTTTCTTAAATTTGTTCAGTTCTTGTGACATATATCCGCCAACTTCTCACTGCCCAATACTGAGTATAAACCTTCCGCAACCATTTCCAGACCATTTTACTTGAGGAAATTCGCCTGTCCGGTTCATATTCATCTGAGCTACCCCCAGCAGTTAAACGTCTGCCCCATACCTGCTTATAATCCATGACCTAACTACCACCCTGGGCTTAATTACGCTGTCCATCAGCAGTCATTCTATTGACCTGGTCCTGTTTATGCTGATCACCTTCCATACAACTTTTCATGTGAACCAACTTACAATATCCAAGGATGCAGGCCCTATGGGGTAGATTGTTTTAAATGTGGTCGCCCTGGGCACATAGCACAAGGTTACCCCAATTGACGGGTCCATTATTTACAGCAGGATCAATGCGACCATGGAAAAGTCAGAGCAGAGTAGAGACGGGACTCTCTACCTCTGCTACCCAACTCAAATGTCCCGCCTAAATCTACTTCAGTATATGCAGCGGAAGCCCTCCAGTATGATGATACATTACTATATCAGCATCCTGTTGGAGTTGTGAATATTATGCAAAAAGTGCATCCCAAAGCTGCGGCAGAAGAAGGATCTCAGATGCAGCCCATATCATACGCCTGTCAAATGTTTGACCAAGTTTCCACTGACAAATTGGACCCCTCTGCAGATTCACCTTCCTTGCAAGGAGTAACTGTTGCTCTTTTGGTCAACACTATCATCAAAAATAATCCAAAGTTAGTGAGGTGATTGCAAGTTTCTTTGGGAACAGAGTTTCATTATATGTCCATGCAGTACCCAGTCAAGATACATCATATTTAGAATGTACGTACTGTGAAAATGTGGTAGCCAAAACCTGAGTCCGCTATAATAGATATGGGTGCCCCAGTTAACAAAGTTTTGACTAAGTTGGTGGCTAAGTTGACATTAAAGCTGGATATAGAACACTGGATGGTATATGGAACCGCTGGAGCAAATACCACTGTCTCTGAAGAAGCATCCAGCATGCTTCTGTTGCAATTCAAGTCGATTGCCCTTGTAGCCCCAGTGATAGTGTTACCAAATGATAATTATGACACGTTAACTGGAACTACTTTGATGCGACACTATGGGGCTGCCATTGATATGATAGAGGAGACGTTCAAACTTTTGGGACAAAAGATCCTAATATACTTTATCTCCAGTGGAGTGCCGAAGGACTTGGTGCACATGGGGCATATCAATCTAGCTTATAGTGATGGGGTGATTCCAGTTCACTATCATCGATTAAAAATAAAGACTCAGCCCCTTCCCCAGCAGATATATGAATATCAGGGGCTGCCTCTCCAAGCAGCTAAACCTATATCTATCCCGTCTGGTCACCAAAATAATTGTGAACATAGAGTTGGGGGTAGAAGCACCACATGAACACTATGGAGAAGTTAATGGCCCTTATCAGCAATTGCAGTTTGAGTCCCACGTGGTTTTAAGCATCATACTCCCAGGACATGAGGAGATCAAGGTTTTACTCGTGAACCTACAAATGGAACCACTGCAAATTTTCTAACATCAAATAGTGGTATATATGCATTTGATCCCTGTTGAGGAGGTTCTTCAAGTTCATGAGTTTTAGTCATAAGACAAATTTGGTATACCTGTTGAACCACAGTTCGCCGTACTGACTGTGGTACCTCAGGATGATTTAATGGGATATCAGAAGCACAGAAGGATTGGCAATAGCTTTATTTCAAAACATAAAGAGATTTTTACTGTTGACAACCAAGATTTAGGATGCAAGTGGGAGTAGTTCATCAGTTGGACACTGGGGATCATCCCCTCATCAGGTCACAACCAATCCGCTGATAAAGGGCAGCTGAAGAAGTAGTGACGGTGGAGATCAAGAAGTTACTGGAGAAAGGGATGCTCTAACCTTTGAAGAGTCCATGGGCCTCGTCCGTTCTGATTGTAAAAAAGAAGGATGGTACCAACCAGGTAATAATAGACTATGGAAGCTCAACAGTATTACCAAAAAACTTATTTCCCTTGCCGCAGATTGACAATGTTCTGATTGATTAGGTGGAGCTCGTTACTTTATATGCAATGGATTTGATATCAGGCTATTGGAAGATCAAGTCTCCCATGGTGGAACAGAAAAATGTGCCATAATCACATCCAAAGGGCTTTTTCAACCAATTTGTATGCCACTAGGGGCTGTGTAATGCCCCAGCTACGTTCCAACGGGTCATGAATACCATTCTCAGTGATTTGAAGCTGTTGTACATCCTTGTGTACTTTGACAATATTAATGTTTTTCACGTACATTCTCTGAGCATCTTACCCACCTGGAGGAGGTCTTCCACTGGCTTGAAAAGGACAATATCAAGATCAAAGCCTCTAAAATGTCACTTCTTCAAAAAGCAGTTAGAGTACCTAGGGTTTGTAGTAGACGCTGCTGGCTGAAGCTTCAACTAGCCAAGGTGGAGGCTATCCAAAAAATGAATACATCAAGAAGCAAACGTGAGGTAAAAGTATTTTGGGGATGGTTGGCTATAACTGCCGTTTTATGCCCAACTTTAGTTTTATTAAGGGTCGCTGTTTGAGTTATTAAAAAAGGACGCTGCATTTTAATGAATGGAACGCTGACAATGCTAATTTCAATTCACTACAAATGGCGCTGATCATTGTACTCATGCTATGATACCTGAACTTTGATAAAGAGTTCATTGTACAGACGGATGCATCCCTTTCCACTGTTGAGACAGTTCTGTCTCAAAAAGATGACAAAGGGGAGAAGCACCCAGTAGTGTGCTGAAGTCAAAGTCTGAATTGCCATGAGAGTAATTACACTGTGACTGAGCGGGAGTGCTTAGCAGTGATCTACTTTTATAAGCAATTCAGAGTATATTTTCATAGCGTAAAATTCAAAGTGGTAACAGATCATGCCTTTAACGCTGGTTACAGAATCTCAAGGAACCTGAAGGGCGCCTAGCCTGATGGGCCCTCAACCTGAAGGCTTACAATTTCAAAATTCTCCACCGACTGGGAGCCAAACACCATAATTCAGACTGCTTGATAAGATTACCAACAATTGCAGTGACAGTGGATCTAAGCGACATATTGTATGATAAGATTCTAAGCGGTAAGTATGATGATGAAACGCTGCAAGTCATAAAGGCGTTGAATGAAATGTGAGCCAATACCTTCCAGCGCAATGGTGAGTTGTATATTTGGATCAGTGATTTGACAGTGAACATACCGCGACCCTTGGCATGGCCTAATATTATCATGAGCACAAATAGGTCTATAAGACATGGTGGTGTGAGAAAGACAATGAAATTGTTGCAGCCTCAGTATTACTGGGAAAGCATATAATTCGATGTGCTTGATACTATCTCCTCCTGCCACCAGTGCCAAGTGAAAAAAGCCGTTCCACAGAAGACCTTGTACCAGTTAGTGAAGCCAAACTTTGCTTGGCATATGGTTTCCATGGATGTCATTGGCCCTCTGCCAATGGGAGCTAACAAATCCAAGTAAATTTTGGTGGCAATCGCCCACAATAACAGGTGGGTTGAAGCAAGAGCAATACAAGATTTGGGGAGTTCATAGTGGCCAAGTTCATAATGGAATGCATTATCCAGCGGCATGGCTGCCATCAGTTCCTCCTTACTGATAATGTAACTAACTTCGCTTCCCACATCCTCCCAAAGCTTAATGAGATGATGGCCAACTGTGGGTTTTGATAACCCCATACCACCACAAGTCCAACGTAATGGTGGAGCGGGTCAATGTGATTTTAGTGAACATAATCCATAATTTGTATTAATCAAACCTCAGATTGGAGTTCCCTTCAGCCCATCACCGTTTTAATCCATAATATTAGTTATCATTCTGCCGCAGGGAAGATCCCCTTCCAGTTACTGTATGAATGACACCCAGCTTTTCTAGCGCTGCTATATGCCTGTGTAGAAGATACTGGCAGAATGGATCTCCAACGTTATTTGTTGACCCTAGCTGACATATTAATCAAGCTACAAACTGAAGCATACTCATTCAGTTTATCCAAGAAGATTAAGACTCAAGCTGCAAATCAGATATGGCTTAGTGGGTTAGCCCAGTTCAAAGATGGGTACATGATTTTATTCCATGATTAACACGGTTTCAGTGAAATCACAAGTCGGCCAGTATCTGGATTGGCCCATTCAAAGTTATTGAATAGACAGGTATGGATGTATATACTATCAAGGACCCCATGAGTGGTCAGATCGTCAACTGAGTGCATGCGAAGTTCCTCCAGGCGTATAAGGAATAGGAGCCTTATCATCAAGTCAAGGGGGGTAATGTCATAATTCTGATATGACTGGACAATAAGCCCTAAGTCATTACAGTGGAATGGGTAGAATCCACAAAGCCTGAGTATGTTTTACAACTTTAGAGCGCCTTGAGATGAGGCAATATCAAATTATAATGGATGGTTATTGGATTTCATTCATATGAGGCAATTAGGAGATATTTATGTACAATGAATAGTTGGTAAATCGCCTCATATTAGGCAATCATGAATTTATTGATTGAAGATTGCCAGAACCAATGAGATACAGAAAACTTAATTAATAAGCTGAGGAAATGGTATCTTCTGAAGTTGCTGTGATATAGATGAGATGAGATGATTGACAGGGGAGATTGTTGATAGTTTAGAGTGAGCGTAAAAGCGAGGATCCACTAATTTATTTAGTTAAATAAAAGAGTGTCGTTGGAGCAATAGCTCTATGCTTATTAAAAGTTTATTTTCTTGTTTGAGGATGATGATTGTCATTTCATTGCCCTGTTGCTCATTGGACTGAACCCTGCACAAAACCACTTTGGCATATCTCTGAGATATTGCTGAATTTATAACGACCTCATTAGCATTGATGGAGTTAGTCCTTTAGAGCCCAGAGTTTTGCCAGGCGTGTTAGACATTGCCTATCTTCTTCCTATTAACCTCCTACTAGGGAATCTCACCAAGAAGGATATAGTGGGAAAAAAGCATCAGGAGATCGGAAGAAACCTGCTGATACCCATTGAGGATGTCAGGAGTTGATATGACTGGACGATACACTACCCATAAGGCAGATCGGAGGGGGAATTGAGACAAGACTCGAGATTTACAGAATATGGTATACAAATTATAATTGAACAAAATGATGACTATTCGGAAAATTGAGGGGTATTTTGCCGAGATTCATTATGAATAAGAGCTTCTAGAAAAGGGAAGACGAATAGAAGACTACCAAGCAGAGGATGCATCCAGCTTAAGAAACTGAGATATAATGAGTCACACAGAGGATAGAGGAAGAGGTTTACATCAGTTTATTAAGTGATTGAAGATAAGTCTGCGATTTATATTATAATAAAGATTGAAATAAGGGGTGATAGCTCCATATATAGTTTATCGAGTTTTATTAGGAAGCCAGTGACCTTCATATCATCTGATTTGGTTGCTCAGTGGCTAATTCCCTGTGCAAACAAATTCAGTGGAATTGAGCCTAGACGTCGAGAAAGAACAGTGATGCTCACTACAGTGGGTCACTGGTCAACCGTAGTCATTCAACAATAGGATACAATGATGAGCCCTCATTTTTTCTGACATAATTTGATCAGGTTCCATGCGCGGTATGCTGAAGAAGCACGAGAGGCACCTAACAATGAACTGACATTATTTACTGTGACCAAACCAGGGGATGATGAATTTATGATCAATTTGCAATTATAGAATTGCCCTGAGCTGACAAATGACCAACAAGGACGCTCCACAAATGTGACTCCTCAGCAGTTGCAGAATATCATGGAGTGGCTGTTGCATGGATATCGCCTATACAAAGATGAGCCTGGGGAAAACGCCCTGAGTTTATTCTATAACCAATGAGACCACTAAAATTGGTATGCCTTATACATGTATTATTTGGATGTGACTACAATAGGGTTGGCTCACCACCCTGGTACCCACAGAATCAAGGAATATCAAGTCGCTTAGGTGCAACCATCAATTTACCAGCTACTGCATGTGCTGGCTCACCACAATATAGAAATTGGAGATGTATTATGGTTCACTCGAGCACAACAAAACAATACTCACCTCCTGCTTGACCACCTTGATCATTTGTTTTCAGAGGTACAAGGGGCGCTGGTACAGATGAACCATCACAGTGGGGGACACCCGCCGTCAATTGGACCTTTTGGTACCACAGTTAAATTTAGAATTACCTCAAGTAATAAGAGAACTACTGGATCAGCATGGCCTATTGGCGGACTGGATTCAGGACATAACAACGTTGGGGAATAATACCAAGTGCTATATGATGAAGCTAGCCAAATGAGTGGAAACTATAAAAGCCATGATTGCCCAGCATAGGGAAAAATGACACTGATGGAATGGCAAGTGGTGGACCAAGTTGGCTCTTTAAAGGCTGAATTAACCCAACTTCATATTAAATGGAGTACCCAGTGAATGACAGATAACGCGCTTATCCTTTGTCAACATCTCCTAAATATCTCCAGCTTATTTGTCAGGCTACACAACTGGAAGTTGTTAGTCAGTCTGAGTGCCAACAAGCCTTTCCTCTTCCAATTGGTGAGACAAGAGAGTATGCGGACATGTAAGGGCACCTTGATACCCTTCGATGGGCCAACAAGGAATTGGTATGAGAACAAGCCTCCCTTGTTAACCAAATAAACGACGCCAATCAACAAGCGGCTCAAGCTAGCTGGCAGCAAACCCACCTGTAAAACATAATCAAAGAGGTCCTCTCGCAATTACAAGCTGTGGAACAGAAACTGAACGGTGAGAGGGAATTCCGCTGAGGAGTTGCAACATCAGTATGAAATACTGCAATAGGAATTTCAGGATTGATGGCGTAAATGCTATTTGGTTAAAGCGGACCAGTTGATCAACAAACAAATCGCGGGGTATGCTGGAGCCAGGGGAAGTGGGGCAGTTAGTGGCGATTTGGGGGAAGAATGCTATGGATCAGCAAATGAATATCCCTTGGGCGCTATGAGGGACCCCCATGCGACATCACTTCTTCCAAGTCCTTTTTGATGGATTTGAGTCTGTCCAGCTGGCTGTATGATAACGCACAAAGGTCTGATTCCCATAGTCGCTCCAAAACCAATTCTCCTGCTCCTTGCATCAGGAACCTGGAGCAAAGCAAAGTCATTCAAATCAAAAATTACCTTCTTCAGTTGTGATGGGAATCTACATGGTTACTTTAAGCGTTTTGAAATCTCTGTGGAAGGGACTACTGATAGACAAAAAGTGAAACTATTGCTGTCCACTTTAGATTTGGAAAGCGCTGACAAGTTACCTGCTATCTTCCAAATAGCTCAGTATCCTATGAAGAAGTTGAAGCAATTGTTCTCTGGCTGTTTGGGGGCGCTACTAAGATGCCCCAATGGAAAGCCAACTTTATGACTATACAGTTTCACCAAAATGAGACCCTGTTAGAATTCTCTGAGCGTTTTTTGGCATAAGCACATGTCCTACTTGGAGCTAACACTTTATCCACTGAGAATGTAAGCATAGTGATGACAGCGGCTGTCAAACTACATTGAGAACTATATAATGATATGTTTCACATGTTGGATGGTGATGCCAGATTTATCTGAATTGTGAACACCTTACATCGACTCTCTGCCATGATCAGCACCCCCAATGTAGCCCGGAAAACCTCTGCTGTCTCCGCTCCAGACTATTCAGGATATAGGTCGCAGTGACTGGGTTATTAGCTGCTGGAACTCATTTGTCCCTCATACAAGTCAATGGACCCCCTTTGGCCCATGTATGCTTCACCAGTTCATCCACAACCTTGGAATCATACTGGCAACTTCCAACCTGGTCCTTCCACCACAAGCTATATATGTGAACCCTTTATGAACACTTGCTTTCAGTGCGGATGAAGAGGGCATTATGCGGGTAATTGCTTTAGCAAACCACAAGTATATGCAATGCCAACTGAGAAAATCGAGAAAGAAAAGTTCAAGCAGAGTAGAGACAAGACGCTCTACCTCCAAGAAGTCCAATTCACTTTTCCCTAACAATTTCTAAACATCTTTTTGGGGAGAATTTGAACCTCAATAGGATGATTTGTTATACCAGCAGCTTTCATCAGATACCCCTGCTTCTCTTTCTGAGAGAAAAAAGTTCATCTTAGAGCCCCAAGTTCTTCCAGGACGTGCAGAACTCATATGCGTGGCATATCCTGGAACAAACCAGCACCAGAAACGCGGATCCCTCAAATGTCGCCTCTAAGGTAGGGGTTAGTGTAGACATTCCAGTAGAAAAAATTGCTAGTGAGTATCCTCAGGTTGGCAAGGGCATTTCCTCCTTTTTGAGTAACACAAAGCCCTTAAACATAAATATAATAAACGCTGATGGCTCTTATTACTCAGAATGTACTTACTGCACCATTTTAATTCAAAACACAACAATCCGCACTATCATAGACATGGGAGCCCCTGTGAACATAGTCTCTACTTGGTTGATGACTAAACTTCTGTTGAAACTGGATTGGACCATTGAGTAGTATATGGGACTGCGGGAACACAGCACTGTGTCTGAAAAAGCATATAGCGCGTTGCCTTTACAATTTGGTTCAGTCCATGCGTCCGCTCTGGCAGTGGCTTTGCCAAATAACAATTATGACAATCTAATCAGCGTGGCATTTATGAGGAAATTTGGTGTTGTGATAAATATGGCGGAGGAAACTCTTACTTTTTATGCCAACAGATCCTATATATTTTACCTTTTGTAAAATCCCAATGGATCCAGTCCACTCTAGTAAAATCGACCTAGTGTAAAGCGATGGAGTGATTCCTATTCGTTATCAATGACTGAGGCGGCGGACCAGGACCCTCCCCAACCAGATATACAAGTACAAAGGGATCCTGCTTCAGGCAATGAGCGCTTTGAGCCTACCATCTGGACACCAGTGCATAGTAGGGACTGGGCTTGAAATCGATGTCCCTAAAGGGATTTATGGAGAAATTATGGCGCCTTACCAGCACTCACGGCTTGAACCACATGTGGCTCCAGGGTTACTGCTACCTGGGAATGGGGAGGTGAAAGTGCTGCTAGCGAATTTACAGAAGAAGACAATAATGATCTGGCAGCACCAAGTGGTGGCTTTTTCTACACTTAGTTCCTATAGAGGACATTTTCATATTCATGATTTTGGCTTATGGGAGGATCTCAGACTATCAGCAAGCTCATTGTTTGGTGTACTGACTGTGGTTCTGCAGGAAGCACTCATGGGATTATTGGCGGAACAGCAAGATAAGGCTGGCATAATTCGAAAAGTATTGGGATATTTTTGTACATGACAATCATGATTTGGGGTGCGCTCAAGGGGTGGTACATCAGATAGATATGGGGGATCACCCTCCCATTTGATCATGAACTATTAGATGTTCAAAAGTGACGGAAGAGGTTGTCTCTGATGAGGTGGACAAACTTGTTGTGCAAGGAATGCTAGAGTCATCAAACAGACCATGGGCATTACCTGTGCTCATTGTAAAGAAAAAGGATGGCTCAAATCGAGTTGTTATTGACTATTGTAAACTCAATACTGTAGCAAAGAAGAATTCCTACCCTCTTCCATGGATTGATGGCACATTAGACCGTTTGTGTGGGGCAAATTATTTTTCCACCATGGATCTGATCTCGGGGTACTGGCAGATCGAATTGTCATTAGCAGAACAGGAGAAATGTGCGATCATCACCTCAAAAGGGTTGTTCCAGCCAACTCGCATGCCACAAGGGTTGTGTAATGCCCCAGCTACGTTCCAGCATGCCATGGATACGATTTTAGGTGATTTAAAGCTGTTCTGCATCCTAGTTTACCTCAACAACATCAATGTGTTCTTGCGGACATTTACAGAGCACCTTACCCACTTGGAACAAGTGTTTCAGTGCCTCACTACCACTAAAATCAAAATTAAGCCTCGGAAGTGCCATTTCTTTAAAGAACAATTGGAATACCTCAGGTTCATTGTGGATTCAAATGGGTTAAACTGCAGATGGCTAAAGTGGAAGCAATAATCATGATGACTCGCCAAGGTAATAAGAGGGAAATTCAGGTGTTTCTGGGGATGGTCAGGTATTACCAACGGTTCATTCCCAAATTCAGCTGCATTGGGGCCCCACTTTTTAAGTTGTTAAAGAAAAACGCTTCCTTTGATTGGACGAATGATGACAGAATGCTTTTGATGTGTTGCAAACTGCGTTAGCAAGCGCACTTAATTTGCAATATCGCAACTTTGACAAACAGTATATAGTACAAACGGACGCATCCCTCACTGCTATAAGGCAGTATTGTCTCAGAAGGACGATGATGGTGTAGAGCACCCTGTTACATTCTGTAGTCGAATCTTGAACTGTCACAAATGAAAATATACCATGACTGAGTGTGAGTGTCTAACGGTGATCTACGCTTACAAACAGTTTTGGGTATATTTGCATGAGGTAAGATTCCAAGTAGTGATGGATCATGCTTCTTTGCGATGGCTACAGAATCTGTGTGAACCGGAAGGATGGATTGCACGTTGGGCTCTGAAGCTTCAAGCATATGGATTTGAGGTTTTACATCACCTGGGAGCAAAACATCACACCGTGGATTGTCTTTCTCAGATGCCAACGGTCACTATCATGGCAGATTTAGCTGACATAATGTATGAAAAGATGGTGGCAAACAAATATCAGGATGCGCCACTGCAGGTGATCAAGGTATTAGATGGGCTCAGGAAAGTTACTTTTATATGCGAGGGGGAACTATATAAGCGGATTGAAGACTTGACGCTGAGTTTCCCTAGACCTTTGGCTAGACCCTCAATTATTATGGATGCTCATCGAGATGTATGACATGGAGGATTGCAGAAAAAAACTGGAGTTTTTGCAACCATGATACTACTGGGAGAGCATGCATTATGACGTATTGGAAATGGATAGTTGTTTCCATCAGTGTCAAGTGGAAAAGCCTTTCCACAAAAAAACCACATATCAGATAGTTAAGCCCCGGTTTGCCTGGCACACCATTTCCATTGATGTAGTGAAACCTCTGCTGACTAGCGCCAATCAATCCAAGTATATAATCATTGCCATCAATCATTTGACCTGATGGGTGAAGGCTAGGGCTATTAGAAACTTGGGCGCGGTCACCACTGCCAAGTTTATTATGAAGTGTGTTATACAGCGAATTGGCTGCCCACAGTTCATTTTGAAGGATAACGGAACCAACTTAACCTTGCATATCCTGCCAAAGTTGAACGAGTTGATGGCGATTTGTGGTGCTTTGACCACACCCCTATCATCCAGAATCAAATGGGATGGTGGAGCAAGTCAATGGAACCCTAGTGAACATACTCTATAAAATTGGTAACAGATTTGGACCTTAGAAATGGAGTGCCCTTATACCTACTGCTGCGTTTGCATATAAGATCAGCTATAATTTGTCCACTGGTAAGAGCCTGTTTCAACTGCTGTATGGTCACCATCCGGATCTGCCCACCTTGCTCTATTAGTGTGTAGAGGACACTGGTGGTGTAGATCCCCAGAGATATTTGAAGACTCTTACAGATACATTAATCAAGCTGCAAACGGAAGCCTACTCCACCAGTTTGGCCAAGAAGATTAATGATCAGGCAGCCAATCAGAAGAGATGGAGCGGACTCCCACTGTTCACTGTGGGGGACCATGTTTTATTCCACGACCAGCACGGATTTGGGTGAAAAACAAGCTCTCCAACATCTGGGTTGGCCCATTTGAGTTAATTGAGAAGACTGGCATGGATGTCTACACTATCAAGGAACCTGCAGGGGTCAGATTATCAACCAAGTTCATGCAAAGTTCCCCTGAGCATATAAACAGTAAGAGCATATCATCCAGTCAAATGGGGGTTAATGTTGGGAAGTTGATATGACTGGATGATACGCTACCCATCAGACGGATCAGAGGGGGAATTGAGACAAGCCTCAAGATTTACAGAAAGGGGTATAAAAATTATAATCAATTAAAATGATGACCATTTGGTAATTGAGGGGAATTTTGCCGAGATCCAATATGAACAAGAGCTTTTAGAAAAGGAAAGACGAATAGAAGACTACCAAGCCAAGGATGCATTTAGCTTGGGAAACCAAGATATAAAGAGTCACACAGAGGATAGAGGAGGAGGTTTTTCCCAGTAATTAAGTGATTGCAGATAAGTCTGCGATTTATGTTATAATAAAGGTCAAAATAAGGGGCGATAGCTCCATATATAGTTTATCAAGTTTTATTAGGAAGTCGGCAATCTTCATATCATCCGATTTGGTTGCTCAGTGGCTAATTCCCTGTGCAAACCAATTCGGCAGAATTGATACTAGGCGCCGAGAAAGAACAGAAGATATCAAGAAAGTCCACTGTATTGGGTCTATGACTGATATGGGTTTACATGCCAATTAATACTTATGTACATTGCCTACTGTTCATATCTCCGATGAACTACCCCCAGCTGAGTTAATAAAGTCCACACCCTACTCAAGGCCTACAGTGATATTTTATCCAAATCTGACAATGTCTATGGGCACATGAAGGGGAGGACGCATACTATTGACGTTGGGGATGCAGACCCATTTTCTCCAAAACCTACTGCAAATCAAAAGTTGAGGAGCTACAGAAGTAGACGGAGCACAAAAAGATGCTGGATGCTGAATTGCTGGTGCCATCACAATGCCCTTGGTCATCCCCGCTTATTATTAAAAATAAAAATGGAGGTCATTGGGTAGTGTTGTACTGCCACAAATTAAACAACCTCACCAAGAAGGATAGTTACCCCTTTCCCTCGCATTGATGACGCCCTGGCTCAACTCTCTGGGTCCAAGTTCTTTTCAGTCATGGACCTGACTAGTGGTTATTGGCAAATGGACCTTTATCCACAAGACCAGGAGAAATGTGCTCTTATTTGAAGTGAGGGTTCTTCCAACTTACCGACTACCACAAAGGTTGTGTAATGCGCCCACCACTTTCCAATGGGCGATGTACCACATTCTCTAGGATCTCAAACTGAGTTTTGTGATTGTCTATCATGATGAAATCACAGTTTTATCCAAGTCTTTCAATGAATACCTCGCACATCTAAAGGAGGTGTTTCAATGCTTGTGGGCATTTAGTATGAAACTAAAGCCTTCCAAAATACACATTCTTCCAGAGAAAATTAGATTTTCTTGGACATACTATCTCACAAAATGGAAAAAAACCACTACAAGATAAAGTCAAAGCAATATCTAATATGACTGCGCCCAAAACCCTATGCAACATCCAGATATTCTTTGCATGATGGGGTACTACCATCGGTTTATCCCAAGTTTCTCCCAGCTCAGCGAGCCCCTTGTCCGCCTCCTGTCTAAGAACACCTCCTTTCCATTAAAGTGTGCTGAACAAAAGGCCACATTTGAGACTCTGAAGGAGCTATTGCAAAAAAGGCCAATACTCCATCACCCTGACTACAGCAAACCCTTCATGTTGTTCACAGATGCTTCTGAATACGCTGTTGAGCTATATAGGCTCAATTGGATGATTCTGGGGTTGATAATGCAGTGGCTTACTTTAGCAAAATGCTTTCAAAAGCTGAGTGTAACTACAGTGTCACAGATAAGAGTGCTTGGCTGTCCTGCTCGCTTTCAAACACTACTGCCCATTCCTATATGGAACTCTCTTCAAAGTGATCACAGACCACGCCTATATAAAATGGTTGCAGAATATGAAGGACCTCACGGGGCAGTTGGATCGCTGGTCTCTGAAGCTACAGCATCACGATATGATTATTGAGCATTGGGCAGGAATGCGCCACATGAATGTAGATGGGTTAACACGGCTGCTTGTTCTTCCCTTCGACAATAGTGAAGCTGAGAGGCTACATGATCTCCTCATGACTCCATTTGCATGGGCAGATGATGATGAACTTGTACGAAAAATGCTAGTTCGCCACTCCTGAAACACCAAGGTGGAAAATGGGAAGTTATATAAGAAAGTAGGAGTAATTGGTTGCCCTATCTTCGGATATCAGAGCGAGTTCCTGTCACCTTGGAGTCTCACACTATCATGGGGCATGGCGGATTACGCAAAGCCTAGAGCGGGTGAAAGATTGGTACTACTGGGAGGGCACCTTGGAAACCATAACCAAAGTCTTGTATGCATGCCTGACCTGTAAAAAATAATCCAGCTTTAAGGACCAATATCAGTATCAACTTATGACGCCTCAACAACCCTTCCTCACCATAAGTTTAGACGTGGTAGGTCTTCTCCCTCAGAAACACAGGTGGCAAACGCTATATCTTAGTTGGTATTGGTCCTTTCAACAAATGGGTTGAAGCTGTAGCTCTCCCCTCTCAGACTTCTAAAGCCACGGCTACTTCCTTGCACCAATACATCTTCAACTGGCATGTGTGCCCCCAGGTCCTCCTATTTGATAATGGAAAACTTTTCCTCGCCAGTGGTGGAGCTCCTTGCCACCTCCATGGAAGTGCAACAACTCTTCTTGGCCCCTTATAACCCATCCACAAATGGTGCTTAAGAAAGAGTTAACGGAACCCTGATTTCATTACTTTGCAAAATGGCCACTTCAAACCTCTCCCTTGGGATCTTTGCTTACCCAGTGCCTTTATAGCCTACCAAATTAGTTAACATCACATCCTAAAGATGTCCCCTTTCTGTGTGTTGTATGGTCAAGAACCAGTGGTACCACCTCTACTAGTAAAAGATATTTTTTACTGACAGAACTGACCCAGAGAAAGCCATAAAAAAGTTGCCCCAATACATCATCTAACTACAAGCAGAAGCTGTAACTAATCTGGCCAAAACGGTCACAGAAGAAGATGAAGCAGCTAAAGAGCTCCATGTCCCTCTCCCTTCATTCCAATTGGATGACTTAGTATTGTAAAATCACAACCGCACCACTCTTAGAAGTGAGAAGCTTGGTTCTATCTGGGAAGGGCCATTTTAAGTCACATACAAGCAAGGGGATGAGATTCTATCAAATCCCTTACTTCCAGAGTCACCACAAACTGAGTTCATGGCCAGTTTTTACACCCTTATTCTCCCCCTACCACTTTTGGAGGGGGTAATGTGGACAATTACAAGTTCAATATATTGATAAGAGTGGTTCAAAGGAAAATGATACAAATATTGGCTAAAGGACCCTGGTTGATTTCCGGTGGAACCCCACAAATTGGGGTAACACTTCTAATAATGATTGGGCAAACAAATTGAGTTCAGGCAGTCAAATTGAACCAAATCATCAGCCAAATTAGGGGATTTCATTGGAGGCTCCTCCCCGGCCTCTTCTAGTTTAGTAAAGGTTACACCACAGGAACTGGCCCTTATATAGGGTTGGAAGGGGACCATCCAAGTTCAAAATTTTCCAGCCCATTGACTGGGTCAAATTCATAAAAGCGTTACCTCATGGAATAGTCTTTCCTGTTCCTGAGCCTCAATTGGCTATTCCGCCCAAACGAGGCAAGTTCAAGAAATACAATAATTTGATGGCTCATATTACCTAATTTGGACCTTACTAAGCTATCCATACTTTTAGCCTCGACGTTCTAAATATTATTATTTTCTTTATTAAGTGTTTTTTTTATCACAGCGTGGCCATTAGTAAAATCTATAAAAATTCACATTCTAGTATTTAATAGTATTTAATATTTTCTATTAAGTGGTGAGAGCAGAACATTCTACATATACTATTGGATTTAAGATAAAATGAACCAGTGAGCATCTTCTACACCACAAATCTAACATTAAGAAATGAGTTACTGCCCTTGTAAGCCTTGGGGAAGAACCATTGCGGATTAATAGGGAGGAGTTCCCATTTCAAACAAAGAAGGAAAGGAAGCTGGTGGCCATCCTCCTTTTTCACCCTGGGAAGTTTAGCCCATGTAATACATGAGGGATGGGTAATGGTGTATCCCCTAAGAATTGTGCCTCTTCCTCCACTGCTCTCTACCCAAGAAGTGATGCGGAAAATTTTGGAGGTGCGTAGGAGGTGGCAGTAGTCAGAAGCCATCGCCAGTGGATAGCTGGCAGCAAATGTCCCTGAGAAGTTTCCCTCAACCAGTTCAAGTTCTTCTGGCAGAGATAAATCAGTAGTTAATGAGGTTGAATCAATTGAGTTACTCTCAGACTCAAAAATCCACATCTGCCTTTCCCACCAGAATTATTACCAACAAGTCTGTTCCTGACAGGTACAAGTGTGATAGACCCCTTTCTGACCCAATGGAACCAGCCATATGTGGCCTGGCTTTAGGTGCACATGCTGTCCACCGAGGGTTCATCATTGCACCAAGTGCAATTGCAGCTGAAAAAATACCTGTGCTAGAGAATTCAAAATCAATCTGACTGGGAAGGTCAGATCTGATTGAGTATTGTCAATTATCTAGGATGTTGATCTGCCATGATCAAATCGTGAAAATATTCCTGACAGTATTGCACTTAGTACCAGTTTCCCATTCAGCGATCATATAGGGCTGCGATCCCCAACAGGTACCACTGTAAATCCATTTTTCCCTTCCTTCATTTTGGTCTAAATGAGATCCTTAACAAACCAAAATTTATTTGTGAATTTAAGAAGTCCACTGGATTTTAGTGGCAATGATTTACAATTTTGAAAATCTCTGGCTAGTGCTCAGGGTTGCCCTCTTCCTTTTTCACCCATCAATATGGATTACTTTATTGGAGGTATGCTAGCTGGTGTTCTTGGTGTTCACTTATCCTGAGTTCCATTCCAGTCTTATTACTATCATCACACTCAATGACAGCCCTTCCCCTCAAGGAACAACTCTCTTCCCTCCTTGCCTCTCTTTTTCATATTGTTAATTGACAGATGGGGTTTTCAGGGAGGTGGTTCAGCACAGGGACCTCTGACAGTGCCATAAGGCTTATCTCAATCATAGACCAGTCACTCCCAATACTTAAGTTAAGGCCAAAAACTGCTTTGAGCACCAACCAAAACTAAACAGGTCTTAAGTACTGGAATGGGTCTCATATAGTAAATTAAATTGCAGATAGCCAATCTGTATTAGCCAATATGCTCTAAATCTATACTAAGTGATCTACCAGTTGGAAATTTGTAAAACTGGATGTGTCAAACCACCAGTTAGAACATAACTTCACAACGTGGTTGTATCAATCTGAAAAATTCACTGATATATGGATCTCAATATCAAAACTTTAACAATGGTATCCAAAACAATTGAAGATCCCTTCCAATCTATATCATTCATATTAGCCCTAATAAGTGGGTTATGCCTTTTGGGCTTCAGGTCTAGGCCATCTCTTTAAACTTCTCTCTAATTCACTACCCCAACCTATAAAGGCAAAAGCCCTATTATGGTCAGTTGCCAGTTTTTCCTTATTATAAACCTTTCTTCTAAATAAACCCCGTTTCCATATTGTTATTCACAGGCTCCACCACTTAAGACAATTCCATTATTTTATCCCTTCTATCTGGCAAAGCGCACAGTCATCCCCATAGTAGTTCCAATGATTGACATTTGGACACCCTGATCCATCAATCCAGAGGCCCAACACACTATATTGAGTTTGTAAGTAGCTACATCCATGAACAAAAACTCCAATTTTCCGTGAAAATCAGGAACATTCTTGGCCAATATTTGCCTGCTGATATCTCAATGACTCAGCACAATCTAACCATCCAGTGACCTCCCACTATACCAACTCTGGCACACCTACCACAAGCAAAGAATGAACGATTTCCCAATTCACTTGGGTCCACGCATATCTGGGCCAACAAGAGTTCTTTCCTTTAAGGGCTTCCACCCCTGACCATGAAAGCAATCCAATCCAACGCTATATCTCTTGACAATCCTGTGCGGCAGTTTTATCCAAGTTGCTAACTACAAAATGATCCTAGAGCTCATTATGAACACAAAAATATCCAATTCAATGAAGTTTGTAAATTGTTGATTTAAATAGTGAATCCGCCTATTGTAATAGCCTGACGACTAAAAGTGGCCAGAATTTAACCCAACTTACCATGGTTTTATATCTAAAGGCCTAGAACTTGTAACTGTCAAGGCGTTGCCTGACCATCACATTGCCCTAATCTTCCCTAGGGCAATGATCGAGGCCAAGGGAGAGGGGCACAATAGCTAAAATTTTCATAAATGGAAATCTGATGAATCAGATGCCTTGAAATTGAAGCTAAACAAAAAATTGTGAGGCTGACGAGGAAGATAAGCCATGAAAATGTCGCTCTGGCCAACCAGATGCAGCCAAATCAAGTATTACCAAATGTGGTGATGAAGGAGCAGTGTCAGGGTAAAGCCTGTATTTAGTGGAATCTCTGAGATTTCAGATACAATTCTTCATATCAAGAGGATTTGTGCTGAAGTTAGATCAATTATTTGCATATCAAATAATGATTGCAATGAGTTTTATTCAGTTAATCGCTTAAATTACCCTAATTGCAATGATATTGAGTCAATTAATCGCACCAAAACGAATTTACAATGAGACTGAGACGATTCCTACTGTTTTTAAAATCACTTGCAAGGCGCAATACCATAAGCTCAATAGAATTATAATGCTCCATTCAAATAATCAATTAAGCTTAGTAAAGTCCAGGAAGTTGGATGGGATAAAAAACTAGACTATTCAGATGGTTAGTCTTTGTGGTCAGTAAAATATTATCATATGCTAAACTTCCTAAATACTTATTTTCATTATAATAGTTCCATATACCGTATAGTTGACAAGCTATACAGTCTAACCAATTATTCCATAAAACCTATAACCATGGATGAAGAAACACCTATGCCAGAACAAATCCCTCTTCAATTACTTCCACGTCCAAACATAGCTGGTGTACTAGCCTTAACAGGGACGGGAGTGGTTGAAGCAATCCTTCCTTCTTTAGGGTTAAACCGCCCAATTGCCCTTGACATTCTCTACATGGTACGCATTTCCCCTTTGTTATACTGGACCTTTAGCTCAGGGTTATCAGGTTCACAGCTTGCTATGACAAACTGGGATAAAGCAGTATCAGTCCCTGACAATTTGACCGCCCAGTTTTACAAAGTGTATCCTGCCAGTTTTTATTACTGGGAGCTTTATCATTTGCTTTATTGATGAAAGGTTACCAGACATTGACATGGATGTTTTTCTCAATAAAACAAGATGATTCAATTTATAAAGAAGAAATAGGACCAAGTCAAGTTCAAAAAGTGACTGTGGCTAACCATGCGCCCATGAACAATCCTATGGTTCCATTACCTCAAAGATTAACATAAGCTGATGTGAAAGGAGGACTTACATTGTTGGGGGAGCATTTTTAAGCATATCCTGAGAACTACTCAGATGATGCATGGAGGGTAATGGCGGTGGGTTCTCAGCTCTCTGGAGATGCTTTGGGTTGGTTTACCAAAGCTTTGGAAGAAAATGAGAATTTGTGCATGAATTATGAAGAGTTTAAAAGCCAGTTGCTGGATGCGCAACTCCTGCTAGTACCAGATTACATTCACGCATTGCTTTGATGAACCTTTGGCAGGAAGGTCAAACTGTTGAGAGATATTAGAAAAAGTTTCTCGAGATCTCCAGAAGACTGAGTTAGACGATGAAATGGGAGCACTTTACTTCAGACAAGGGTTAGAAAGTTATATGTCAGATTTAATCAGACACCACCCCATCACCCTGCCTTTAAAATATTTGCTTGGACTCATTGCAAGTCTGGTTATGGGTAGAACTCCCATGTGGCAAGAGTCTCCTTACAAAAAGCAAATTACCAACCTGAGCCATGAGGAATATCAACGTCATCACAAGGAAGGATTGTGCTCTTTTTGGCCATAATCCTGGTCATTTAGCTTACCAATGTCCAAAGAAAGGTAAAACTTCATCAGTTGCCTTTGCAATAAAAAATGAAACTCAATCTTACCCTGTTTTGCCTATAGGTTTGATAACGGGAGATATTATATTCCATACTGAGGCTTTACTGGATAGTGGGGCCTCCAGGAACTTTATATCAGAATAAATGGTAAAAAAGTTGGGAGTTACAACTGGGACTAGAACACTGACCATAACCCTGGGAAATGGGGAGCAGTCAATTGCCTACTGTTGTGCACATCCTATAAGTCTATTAGTCGGTTCCCTGAAAATTGAGATTGAATTTTGGAATCTAAAGAGTACTCCCAGCCTGTAATCCTTGGCTTTTCATGGTTAGTCCAGATGGAACTCCAACATGACTATGGCAGAAACACTTTCATAGTCGAAGTGAATGGAAAGCGAGAATAATGGACGTTAAGTAAAGGTATGTTTCCAGGGTTGTATGCTGCAGAATCTCCCAAGGTTCTATTGGAGGCATGCAAAGGAATGATTCCAGCATATCTTAAGGTATGGTCTGAAGTGTTTAGTGAAGAAGAGGCGAAGATTCTGCCATCCCATAGCCTTTTTGATCATTCAATAGACTAGGTAGAAGGGAAGCAGCCTACTCATGGACCAATATATAGTTGCAACCAACGGAAACAGGTGGCATTACGCGAGTACTTGGATACTATGTTGGAAAAGGGGTTCATTCGAGTTTCTCGGTCTCCATGTTCATCTCCACTTTTATTTGTAAGCAAGAAAGATGGAAGTTTGCAACCCTGCGTAAATTATCAAAAGTTGTATGGTATCACCATAAAGAACGGATACCCTTTACCTGATGCTGACTACTTAAGCGATCAGTTTTCTGGGGCTACTATCTTTTCAAAGGTGGATCTGAGGGATGCATTTAACCAGATCAGGATTAAGGAAGGCGATGAATGGAAAACGGCTTACAAGACGCGGTTTGGGTTGTTTGAGTATCTTGTCATGCGTTTGGCCTTTGCAACGCACCAAGTACATTTCAACAAATGATCAATACAGCTTTGGGTGGGTACATGAACCAGTTCATCGTGGCTTACCTGGACGATAATTTGGTGTATAGCAAGTCTCAAGAGGAACACCTTCGACATCTGCAATTGATCTTTAAGAATTTCAGGAGTATAACCTTCATGTCAAGCTTTCAAAGTGTGAGTTTGCTCAGGAAAAAGTTGAATTTCTTGGTTATGTTGTTGGAAAGAGTGGGTTTACCATGGCATCTAGCAAAGTAGAAGCTATCACATCCTGGCCTACACTTAATAGTCATAAGGAAGTTCGCAGTTTCTTGGGTTTGGCAAACTTTTGTAGGGATTTTATCAAAAGGCTTTTCTTCTATTGCATTACCCTTGACACGGCTCACATCCGGTGGTGTTCCGTATAAATGGTCCCAAGCGGAGGAAAAATCTTTTGCTGACTTAAAGTCTGCCTTTGTTTCTGCACCAGTGTTGTCCATGCCCAACTATGATAAGCCCTTCGTGGTTGAGACTGACGCTTCTGGATATGCACTTGGGGGTTTTATTGCAGGAAGGGGATGATAGTAGGCTTCATCCCATAGCCTACTATTCCAAAAAGTTTATCCCCGCTGAATGTAACTACCCTATCTATGACAAAGAGATGCTGGCAATTGTTAAGACCCTTAAACACTGACTAAGGTACTTGTGTGGGTCAAAACACCCTGGGAAGATCATGACTGACCATAAGAACTTGACATACTTCTTTACTCCGCTCCAACTAAATCAGCGGCAAGCTAGATGGGCCCTTACCCTTGCTGATTATGACCTGGAAATTGGATACAAGCCTGGGAAGGTTAATGTGGTCCTAGATTCTCTAAGTCGTCGCCCTGATTTAATGCCTGCAGAAGGGGAGATCACAGAATATAACACACATGTTTTACAAAAACACGGAACCAAGTGGATCATCTCTCTCACATGATTTTAATGGGACGGGAAGATAATATCTTGAAAGACCAGAAAGAAGATGCGTTTTATCAAGGTGTGAAGGCTGACCTGAGTCAGGATTTGAATAGTGGATGGTACCTCAAGTAATACTCTCTGAAAGGACATATGGTCTGTTGGAAGAAATGCCTTTATGTTCCTAAAGGGTCTCAACGAATGGAAATATTATGTAACTACCATGACTCAGGAATGGCTGGACATCCTGGACGAAATAAGATGGTAACTCTCATTCAGAGAACTTACCGCTGGGCTGGGGTGGTTAGAGATGTTAGTAAGTACCTGGCTGGATGTGAGACTTGTGGGCGTACTAAGGCTAGGAGGGGCCATCCTGAAGGTCAGTTGAAACCATTGAAGTTTTCTCATAAGCCTTGGGAATCAGTTACCCTAGATTTCATCGTTAAGCTACCCCGTTCTCAGGGATATAATTCAGTTTTAGTGGTAGTTGACCATTTCACAAAAATGGCTCACTTCATTCCTACGACCACCAAAGTCCAGCCAAAGAGACAGCTCAGCTATTTATAGAGAAGGTTTATTTATATCACGGAATACCCAAAGAGGTAATCTCTGACAGAGGCCCACAGTTCACTTCTCGCTTTTGGAAGCAAATTATGTCAGATCTTGGAATTCAGAGATGCCTGTCTACTGCATATCATCCTCAAACAGATGGACAAACTGAGCGGGTCATCAGGTGCTGGAGCAGTACTTGAGATGTTACGTGAATGCTGAGCAGGATAATTGGATTGAGCTGCTACCAATGGCTCAGAAATTGTTACAACAACATGGACCAAGCCTCCATTGGAATGTCACCTTTTAAGGCTAACTATGGATATGACGTGAGTTGGGAACCACTGCCAACTACTGAAGTGAACAACCCATCAGGAAGAGAATTTATGAAGGATATTCATCTGACCCATGCATTATGTCAAGCAGGTTTAACTCAAGCAGTGCAGACCTACAAATATTTTGCAGATAAAAAAAGTGCCTGGGAAGATGTTGGAAGTTGGGATTGAAGTTTATTTGGATGCTCGCAATGTTCCATTGGATGTACCATGCCGTAAATTAGCCCATCAGCGTATAGGGCCATATAGGATAAAGTAGGTCATCTGAAAGGTTGCCTACCGAGTTGCTTTACCTAAAGGATGGAAAATTCATTATGTCTTTCATCGATCACTCTTGTACAAGAAGGATGGTAGTTCATTACCTCATCAGAAATTTAAAAGCACTGCCCCCACTGATTGATAGTCCATATCCAGAGTATGAGGTAGAGGCTATAATTGGAAGACATAAGCATTGTGGGACAATGCAATTCCTGGTCAAGTGGGCTGGATATCCTGCAGAAGAGAGCACTTGGGAGCTTGAGAAGAACTTAAAGAATGCAGGCAATCTGTTAAAGAAATAAAAGAAGAAGGCCTCGCAGGTAGCTTCAGCCTTGGTGGGGAATGATGTCAGGGTAAAGCCTGACATTAGAGGAATCTCTGAGTTTTCAGATACAATTCTTCATATCAAGAGGATTTGTGCTGAAGTTAGATCAATTATTTGCATATCAAATAATGATTGCAATGAGTTTAATCAGTTAATCGCATAAATTACCCTAATTGCAATGATATTGAGTCAATTAATCGCACCAAAACGAATTTACAATGAGACTGAGAAGATTCTACTGTTTTCAAAATAACATGCAAGGCGCAATCCCATAAGCTCAAAAGAAACATAGTGCTCCATTCAAATAATCAATTAAGCTTAGGAAAGTCCAGGAAGTTGGATGGGATAAAAAACTAGACTATTCAGATGGTTAGTCTTTGCGGTCAGTAAAATATTATCATATGCTAAACTTCCTAAATACTTATTTTCATTATAACAGTTCCATATACCGTATAGTTAACAAGCTATACAGTCTAACCAATTATTCCATAAAACCTATAACCATGGATGAAGAAACACCTATGCCAGAACAAATCCCTCTTCCATTACTTCCACGTCCAAACATAGCTGGTGTACTAGCCTTAACAGGAACGGGAGTGGTTGAAGCAATCCTTCCTTCTTTAGGGTTAAACCGCCCAATTGCCCTTGACATTCTCTACATGGTACGCATTTCCCCTTTGTTATACTGGACCTTTAGCTTAGGGTTAGCAGGTTCACGGCTTGCTATGACAAACTGAGATAAAGTAGTATTAGTCTTTGACAAGCAGACCCTTAGACATGAATTTCCAGCCAACCAGGTGCAGCTGAGTTCAGTTTTCTAAGATGTATTGACAAGGATGAAAATCCTTGTAAATGGCGCTCTGGACAACCATATGCTGCCAAATCAAATATTACTAAATGTGGCAATGAGGGAGCGGACCCTTGGACATGAATTTCTGGTCAACCAGGTCGGCAAAATCTGATGTCCTCAAATTTATCAACAAAGATGAAAATTTTTGTAAATGGCACTCTGGCCACCAAGTGCCACCAAATAAAATATTACTAAAAAGGGCGACGAGGATAACCCTTTTAAATGGCGCTCTGGACAATTGGATGCCACCAAATCCCTGTTGGCGATATTGAGGAATACAGTTGAAGAGGATGGCCTGGGCTTCAAGAACAATTTGAAGCAGAATAATAAATGCAGAAAAGTTTCTGCAACCCTGAGGGTACCTGGTCCTAGTTCTGGAGCGGGTCTTGATAAGGAAATTAAGGGTCTAAATCCTCAATTTATGCCTGTCATCAAGAAGACACCTGCGGACTCCGCAGAGAACAATACCCACTCTTCTCTCTAAGCTCAGTATAAATCTGAGCTGATGAAACTGTGTAAAGCAGTTTCGTCTTCTATAATATTTAAATAAACTTATTAAATTCTAAATTACCTTTCAAAGTTGGAAATCAGTTTATTGAGGCCTTAAGGGAAACTGCACATGGACCACAGCTCAGACTTTGACAAGGCCATTGAGTCTTTATATGCTCTTTCTGGGGGTCATACCCTCTTGCTGAGCGCCAGTATAGTCCTGACTGTGGCACAAACTTTCATAGTAAAGTGTTTCCCATATAGTCGGATTAGGGACGATTCCATAGTAGGATTATCCTGCCTGTGGGCACTTACCTGGGTACTCTTGCCTAACTGATTTGTGGCAGTGCTCAGAGACCCCGTCTGTCACAAAACTGCAAACCATGGAGTAGTTGTCATCCTCCATGTCTCTCCCACACCTGGATTCGCTATTAAGACCCGCGGTTGCCCTCTTTGCAGCCATTTGGTTTGTCATAAATGCCTTTAGTATGTTTCTGAAGTATAATTTCCTTCACATGAACCCTAGAACTTCCCTCTTCATAGTTGTTAGTACAGATCTGCCTCTGGCATTCTGGGTCCACATATAGTTCTGACACACCTAGACTGGAAGCCCAATCTTCTTTTAATCAACTGTACAGTAGCCACTTGTGGTTCATAACTTTATTTTAATAGATAATCCCCTTGTGGCTCATTGAAAAATTCATTATACTAAAAGAAACCCAAGTACAATTTTCACTGTGGTGCAATCAGAGTTTCCAAAGACGTGTTTAGTTTATCCATTGAATTGGCAAGCGGGAGAAGCATTAAAGGTAACTTTGAAGCACATGTTTAAGCTTAGTCTATCACCCTCTTTTAAAATTGTTTTTTTATAAAACAGCTTTTCTAATGTCAAAAAGTGATGTGGACTTTAGGCCATGTATTGGGTTTATCAATAAAAACAAAAATGATCTAAACCCTTAACTAATGATTTTATTAGAAGATACTATTTCCCTTGATCAGGATATGTACAGTGTTTAAATAATATGATCTTACGGATGCGTTTAACTAAATTTCAATTTGTCTGTAACATCAATACATACATTAGAATGTCATTTTTGAAATTTTAAATACCGTTTAATGTTACTTGGAATTTTAAGCTCTCCAGTGGTCTTCCAGCATTTAAATAATCATGTATTAGGGGGTTTGATGAGAGAATACTGGGCGGTATACATATATTAAAAGTTTGGTAAATTAATACAGAAAAGGATCATGAGACTAATTTTGAAGCTCTATTGAAATTTATTTGGACAACTGCCATCTTGACTTCGACAAAAGAATTTTTTAGTAATCCCAGTACCAATTAAACACATATGATTAGCCAATTACATGCTCAATCTCCTAATATTGATTCAAACGAAAATTATGACAATATCAGGCAAAACACCCTGGCCAATTCTTGGTGGAACCCCACGATTTGGGGCAACACTTTTCCAAATACCAAACGGGCTATAAACTCAAAATCAAGTAATCATATTCCTCCAACCACATGGCATATTCTGGGGTGCCCATAATATGGTTCTCCCCCAGTCACATATAGTTCTATTACAGCACCTAAGCGGGGACCACCCCCTAATATAGGCGTGGTGGAGGTCCTCCAAGGTGCAATTATTTTATAAAATGGTGATTGGTTGAAATACATCAACTCATTATCACATGGGTACATTCTGACCAAAAAATACCTTTCCATCTGTCTTTTCACCCAATCAACCCATTTTGAGCTCTGATAGGATGAATTACTATATTTTCTAATTTGGATGTATCTAAGCTATATTCAAATGCTACATTGTATTCCTTTGACCCTTGATACTTGAGATAGTTTAAAAATGAGCGTTAGTATCTATGCACTCGCTTTTTACTTCTTTCCTGTGCATCAAGTAAAAAAAACTTAGAAAAACCCAACCTTTACTTTTATTCTAAGAAAGAAATTCTTTTTAAGCTTTAGTACTATTTTGAAATCTGGCTGTATCAGCACCAGCGAGCTAAAACACTGCTGGAATTCCACAAAAGTTTATGAAATCGTGAATAAGATTAATCCATCCAAGTGTAAGTTTTATAAAGAATTACTGTCTCTATAGGGAATGCAGCTTTCCACATGAGAGTTGCAATATGTCCATACAAGCTACAAGCAGTAGAAGTATGGAAGTGTTGAGAAATCGCTTAACTGATAGGGTTAACCCCTCGCTCTTAGTTATTTACTTACTAATTTTTAACAACTTAGTTAAAGTATTAGCATGGATGAGAAGAATATGGCTTCCAACAATGATCATAGCCCTTTTATAGCTGATGAAAATTAAAGTATTTAAAGATGAAGATTGCTACCCTTTTTATAGATGCTAACTGAGACAATTTGATATAATAGCAATGATGATGGCTATGACCCTAATATAGCCTCAGAGCGCCAGATATATGATAGCTACTTCTGGGCCATCATCTCTGCAGCTTGTGGAGAAAACAGTCTAAAGGCCAGTCCTTTAAAATCACATAGGTAGTCAATTAATGGACTTAAACTTAAAGATTCAGAGAACCTATTTATAATCCTACATGATTTAACTTACAGTTGGTGGTTCAGTGATTCTGATGAGGGTGGATATTCCTGTGAGAATTACCAATAATGTGGTTAAAAGTTTTAATAAAACTAATGATTAGGAACCAAACCTCAGCAATAGGTTCAGAGGTTCCCTTTTATTGATATGAAGGGACTTAACCTAGATTAAGGCTTAGAGGTCCCAAAAAATCTTTTTTTGCAAAATAGAATATGATAAAGGGCTCCATTTATTTTTTCTTTCCACTAAACATAAACTTTTGTTCAAATTTATTAAAAAACATCCATTGAATTTTCCATTGCCACCTCCACCATATCAGTCTTCATCTTATGTCAGTGGATACGCCACCTGCTGCCCCAGTGAGGGGCAGCAGCACTCTACCTGCTAGCATTTTCCGCCCTGCAGGCAAACACGTGCGAACTGGCTCATCCAGTCCGCTTAGTGCATCAGGCCAATTTGCCCCTCAAGGGACTTATCATTACACTTAGCGCAAGTCCACCCAACCCGCCCTCACCCACTTGCCCTACCCCAATCCAATATTTGCTTTGCCTCCAGGTCAAATATATGGCATCTCTTCTCATATACTGACAAAGCAATAATTGAGCAAGTGACATCCACGTTTTCACCAACGGGATTTATTGACTTCTTCCCTTATAAGGGCTATTTTGATATTGGGTTTCACACTGAAGAGGACGCAGCTTCTCCAGCAGCTACACCCTTAATATATAAAAACACCCCTATTACTACAACCCGTACATGCCTCCCCAGTGACACCACTTTGGTGGTGACCTTTGCAACCCTTCCTTCGCATCCTGCGCCTCAAACACTCTATGAAGAACTGATGTTGGGGCTATCCAAATATGGTTAAACCCATCCTAAACTTCCTGGTCCCAAGCGGAGCTGAGCGGTTAGCAGCACCACGGGCAATGGCCACCATTACCCCATCAGCCAACCATAGCCCAGCACATCCACCACATGCTCATATCCCAAACACCAGATCACTTCTTTTGGGCTCCTGTTGACAATGGCCGCACCGTTTGTCCCATCTGCCATAAGTTGGATCATTCCAAAAACTGTAGCTACAATTCAAAACATTCAGAATCCACCAAGCCCACGCATGAGGCCACACAAACAATGTTTGAGTGAGGATGTTGAATGCCCCCACCCCCTCCAGCTGAACGCTCAAAAATCAACAAAACCTTTGCAACCAAAGCCCAAGCTGGCATAATTTCTAACAATATGACCAATCAGGAGCAGGTTTGGACTCATATTCAGTCCAACCAGTTTAACGCCCCAAAACTTACCCAACCAAAACCTCATCCCTCCAAATCAATCACGCTCATTCAAAATCCCTGGGACCTATTGGATGAAATAACTGAATCTGGGGAAATTGTACCACCTCCTGACTTTTTCAATTAATTTGGAACCATATCTACCTTCATATTTCAATGCCCCATTCCCCCTAAGAAATATATCCCCAAACCCACCACTACCCCTTTCTTGAGTGACCATCAACTTGCTGAAGCCAATGTGGCCTCTCCTGATAGCCGCCATCTCCGCATAGCTGTGGCACAATCTGTCACTCAATTTAATGAGGGACTACATACAATATTTTACCCTGCCAATTTCCCTGAGGTTGCAAAGGTGGAAATTGAACAATTAAGGGAAACCGCCACCTCTGCAGTCAAGTAAGTTGTTGCACTGGCAGAATTTTCCCCAACCACGCGCATCACCAGAGTTTATATACTAAATTTTCCCAGCTTCCTGATGCACGCATACAAGCTGAACACCATGTTGCTGAATTCCTGGAGGCTGTGCTTCAGGCCCAGCTTGTTGACAAAAAGCATAACCCTTTTCCATTTTTCCTCAACTTGCATCCTGCGGATGCCCCAACCCCTTTTGCTCTCAGCTTTAATCTGTCTCTCATTAGTGAAGGAGAAATCAATAATCTGTCTGATACCCCCTCCTCCTCCCCCTCCGCCATGGTGGGTTAAGCGGTTCACAACTGCTACACCTGGTTGGCTAGGTTTTCCTTTTTGTTTTGGTGTTTCGCCACTCATTTATGGCGTTTGGTTTGTGTTTTTGGTAGTTATTTTATTAGTACTGTCCATCCCCTAGTCGGCTTACCTCAAATAAATTGTAGAATATGATAAAAAGGCTAAAAACTATTCTATTAGTTAGATGGTAACCACATTACAAGTGCTAGCTAAATCAGTGATAAGGCAATACTATTATATAATTAAGAATACTTAATTAGACATCGATGAATCCCCCCTTGGGTTGGGACCATCTAGTACTAAAAAAAAGAATACTCAATTAGAGCTTGGAACAGATCTTAACGTTTCTCTATTCCAATGTAATCAATGGGGTCATTTGATAATTCATAACCTAAATAATTATTTATAAAATTAATAGGTTTAACGGCGTACAGTATCTCAATAAATAAAATACTGGAAACTAAGCATAGTAAATAATAAAAATGAACCTAGAGCTAAGGCTTCACCTGAACTAGGGAAAAACCAACAGCTACTGACAATGGCTAACTCAACTCAATGCTTCCAATGATGGCTATTTACCAATAATCTTGAAATATTTTTTGCCAGTTGAGCATAGTCAACTGATTGGAATAATATAAAAAAGGCGAACAACTAATCCAAAAAATTATAATGGCACACAAAATGCCACAGGTGCTTCTAGAATTACATGGATTACCAGAACAGAAAGCAGCACCACCTAGTAAACAATGGACCTCATAGTACAATTTGAGATTTAAACCATGAAAATCTAGCAGAATCAAGGTTATGAAGCCCAACAACCCTGTAACTAAGGCAGAACCCAAAAATGCTTATTGAGCCTTCAATGAGAAGTTAACAATCATAACTCAAGGCTTTATTATATGGGATAAAAATTATCCTATCCATTATTTGTTTAATTTCACTATTTTCAAATTGAAACACTTTTGGTATCTTTTAGAAACTTACTTTTTGCTTATCACAATTTTAGATTTCATAACAGCTATAAAACTTATGGTAGATTTACAGTCAGAGGTTCAGACTAAGCCTAAGTGTCAAGTAGAGGTTGAGAGGAGTCCCAGCGTTCTTAAAACAAGACATTGCAATAACATTAAATGTTTAACACAGTTAAATTCTTTTGATACACGAGTAAAAGTACCATAAAAATGAAGAAAAACCTCCAAGTGGCTTGAAGACACACGCTGTAAACAAATAAGTATTCTTTCGCTTGAAGCCCATACATTTCCATTTTCATCCTAAAATTGAGCGGGCCACTTGTGCAAAAGTAAGGCTTTCATAAATTGGATATAAGTATGAAGCTACTTAAGGGTGTTGAAGTTCCTAGAATGAGATTTCAAAATATTTTTCATAATGGGTGTTACCTTGACTTGACTTTTAAGGTAAGATGCCATTTTATTGGAGGAATTGGAGGCGTGAGTTTTCTCAAAAGTCAATGTGATCCTCATTACAGAGACAATCTTATTTATCTAATCCAAATTAATCTTTAATGGTAGAGACCAAAAATAAAAAAATTTGCACTTGTGCTGAAGGTATAGCAAGAGTAAGAGGATGTACTTTAACACCCTGATTGTTATCTCAGACAGAATATGGTTTTGGATAGGGGAGGTTATCCTTTGTAGGAAAAGAAGAAATTGATGATTGTGGCGGTATTGGTTGAATGGCAACATCACCTACTGTATTCCAAGTATGCTGTGACAATTAAGCTATATTATAGAGCTTTATATGTCAGGTGAATTGCTCCTCTGGAGGTATTCTGGCAAATATAGGGTGACAAAACACAAAGATGAAAGGGTGTTCAAAGTTGATAGAACGCGGCGTCCAAGGTGATTCTTTATAATTTCCTAATATATTTGGAAGAATAAAGTTTGGTAGAAAGTGGTCCAAAGAGTATATGATTAATGTCAAAATTTATAGATTTTGAGAACATTTGTAGAGATTATTAAAGGTATGGCAAGGCGATTGCTCTATGAAATTGACAAAGACATAAAATTAAGTCCTGTTTTATATGCCTGATACTAAAACATGCTGACAAACCAGCATATTAGAACAGACATTATAAAAATGACAATATGGCAAAATACAAACAAAAAACTAAAGATTGGGACTTAGAACTTATTTATACCTGTTAGGATTCAATATGATGAGCGATTTGAGATCCATGCTCCAAAATTGAGCCACAATAAGTCTACCCTTGAGCACTAATGATTAAAACCCATCCTTATAGGCACAGTTGAAAATTTCAATCAGGAAGAATTACACGCATGAGAATTGATGGAGATGCCTTCTGGAAATGCACATCCACTTCAAGAATCTTTGGAGACGCGACCCCACCATAGCAGTCATGAGGGTGATGCAGAACAATGAGGGTGTCAACCAGGAGGTCAATATGGAAGGATGTGAAAGATCCTAAAAAACACAGGGCCATGGAGGTCCCTTAGGCACAATGTCTCCACATATACTATAAATATCAACAATTCTTAATTTAATAATTTAGTTTATTACACCCCATCTTTTTGTCTTCATTAACCTTGCCAAGATTTGATTTTACAGCGATATTAGGCTCTGCTGGTCAGCAGGACAACCACTATGAAGACAGTTAGCCCTTGCCATTTCGCCCTAGGCGTTGGGGCCAGCAGCGCCAGCTGGCCCCTTGGCTTGTCACCTACGCCATCTGGGGATCCCTCAGCCTAACCTCAACCAACGAGATAAATATAATACTAAATCAAAAGGTAGATTAGGAAAAGGGAGATGTTTATTGAAAGGGAAGCACCATGTGTTTATATTAAAAAAAGCCACTGCGCTCACCACCAACCTATCAGCTAATCGCTGGTTCTTCCAGCCAACCACTCTCTCTCTTCTCACTGCACTTAATCTCTTGCTGGCATCAACCCTCTCACCCATCCTTCCAAATGACTAAATATTAGTTTTGGCTATCCTCAGCATTCAGTCGCTTATGAGACATATAAATTGCTTATATAAATAATTACCAAATTAGGATTTGACCTTTAAGTTGCTTAGTGTGTATGATGGAAACCTCACCAGTCGCTTGCTTAACTCAGAAGATCTCAGTTTTCTTGCTGATGGCACACTTTGACTCTTCTAGTTGATATTTTGGGAATCGCCTCAGCTGCCTCAAACTTGGGATTATTGGTTTCCGCCAACATCAAATAAATACAATTGGAGCATCCTTGGTATAGGTCACTGGCACTCCAATTTAGGCAGCGAAATCATAATCAGATGATTGATAATGAATACAACAGCTTTCCACCAAAAATTCCCACAACTGACCATGATTGACAGTGTTAAATTTTTGGTCTACTTTTTATGGATGGTTCGTCTTCTTCAGTATGATGGAGTTTCAATTGTCTATTGTATGGTGACAATAGACCAGATGGTGACAATAGTTAAGATATAGATCCTTGATAATAACATTTGAAGCTTTATTCTTCTGTTGTTACTTAGAAAATGGCACGCTGCCCTGATCCTTCTGATCCTAAGTAGATTTCTTGACTTAATACGATGTAAAGTATTAAATACAAAAAAGCTTATAGATTAAACTATGAACCTGTAGTAATAGTTGATTGTTTTTTATTAGTATCAACTTGGAGATAATTTATAAGGTTCAATGTTCACCACATCTTACCCATGACGTCTCATTTTCACTGGCACTTGGCCAGAGGAATACATAAAGTGTTTGAGGGTCTACAATCCTTCAACTCAGGCATTTTTCACAACCTCAGGGTCAGTGTCATTTTTATCAATAGCTTAAGACAGCGTTTCAGACATGTCTGCAAATAGCTTAACCAATTCTCTTTCTCAAGCAAGCTGCACATACCAAGGCGATTTGTACCACTAATTAATAATTAATTTGATCAAAAACTCAAATGTCATTGAAATCTAACTATGACATAAACCACAAAGCCAATGTGCCCAAGTCATTAAGTCAACTATTATTTAGTCTGACCTAACCAACAAAGCCCTTGAGCCCATGTATTATAGTCAAATATTATTAAGTTGAATTGCTAGGCCACAAAACCCAAGTTTGAATATACTTAGGATAACTTTGATTTATAACCACTGACAATTTAGGTCCAGTCAATCATTCAACTCTTCTTCCTCCTTAAATGGATAAAAGCAGAAAGCATTCCTTTTCTCTTGGTCATAACATCCATTTTTCCTCAATCTTCAGAATAGGATGCTACATGAATAGCCTTTTGGCCCTGGATAACATTTCTTCTTAAACTCCACAATTCCATACTGCATGCTACAGTTAGTTCAGGCTTTTTGTCTACGTTTCCTAGGTGGTCAACCTGCTATACTTCAAAGATTTCTAAAAAGTTCTTTTTCTATGCCTGATCAGCTCCAGAAATCCTTAGCAAATTCAAACTGGCTCTTTGGCTTTGATTCACTCTTTTCCCCTCCCAAAAAAATATTAGCCTTAGTGGTGTAAAGCTTTAAAATTTATTAATTAAATTTATTTTTCTTAATTTATTTTTTCATTTTTATAGGTTTTATTATTTCATTTTTATTTTTTTGTTTTTTGTTTTTTTTTATTTTTATCTTTTATTTATTTGTTAAGAATCAATAGAGCTTACTAAGTAATTATGGGAAAAATCCAACAAGTTAAGAGTATGCTTCAGGGTATGTCCAATGCTAGTAAATTTGTTGATGAATGTGTCAATTGGCTAAGCTATATTAACCCCCTTAAAGCTTGGGGTATCTGCTTCATTTCTTGGCCCTTCAGCTGGAGTATTCTCAAATATCTTTTGCACATATAGTTTAGCACCTACTTCAGAGGCTTCAGGTACGACACCCTCAACTCTGAGAGCCAGTTAGCACATGTACGTTTGTAAATTCTTCATTCAGTGCTAAAATAGAATTAGTTTTGCTAAAAATCAAGGCCATATGGCCTGTATTTTCATGTCAGTCAGTTAAGACTGGTGTTTTTGGCACAATAGATCGTCCCACATCTATTGTGCTTTGTACTTTTCCCTCCACCTGCGCAAAATCTGGAAGGACTACATTAACACCACACTGACGGCATTGGGAAGCATAGTGTCCTTTATGATTGCAGTTATAACAAGTAATCTTATTTGATGGGCGTGTGGGCCTTGCATTTAAGGTTTGCTCAGTTTAGACAAGAGGATTACTGTCAGTATTATTGGTATTGTAGGGTTTTCCAACAGAGGCAGCTGTTCCTGATCTGTAACCAGTATTAGGAGGGCCATAATTTTGTGAGCATCACCACAGGTAATCAACCAATTTGGATGCTGTAAAATTTTGCACAAAAGCAGGCAATAAGGTGTTTGGCAATTTTTGATAAGGTTATACTGCATGTTGTAATGCAATGTTGGCATCAATTTGATCATAGCCTTTGTGCCTAAGAGAACTTGAGCTTTTTAATAGAATTGAATTCAAATTCATCAATCCTTTCATCTTTCTTGAATCTGATATTCATGGATTTATATTTTCAAGTTGACATTCGTTCTTGACCTCCAATTTCATGAAACACAGCCCCTTTGACTTCGGCATAAGTTGAATTTTCATCGAAATGAGGCATAATTAGCTCAATACTCCATTCATTTAAGCAGTGATCATAGTGGCTGCTTTGTTATGGTCACTGGACCCATACATGGCCATTTCAAAGCGTTTGAAAAAGCGGCTATATCTCCATTCTTATCGAAAGCAGGAAGATTTGACGGTTTATAATTATTGTAATCCTGCTTATGAGTATTATTACTTCTCTGCTGGCTTAAACCAGTCGTATCAGGGCGCAGAGGCATTGTGCCACAGTTAGAGGAACTTGGGTTGGCCAAAGAAACCATCTACATGGCAATTGCTGATGCAGCCCATAATTAATCTCATAATGTTCAGAGGCATCTCTATCAGTAAAATTGCTTTGGGCGTGCTGGTTTTGACAATCCTTCAATACTACAATTTTCTCATTCAAATTGGTCATTTGCAATTGAAGAGCATAAACCGCTTGATCTTTTTTTATGGTTTCTTTCTTTGACACATTCACTTCTCTATGTAGAGCATTATTTGCCTCATTAATAAGGGTAACTTCTCTAATTAGATTATCAATTTGATGACTCATTATGTACGCTGAGTCTTTTATTTTTAGAAGTTCATTCTGAGAATTGATACAGCAAGCGGTTGATCCCCTTCTCAGCGTGGTCACTATCTGTGTTCTCAGCCATGAGCGCTACTTGTTGACTTTTTGGTCTACTTCAGATGGCTTGTTCTGCAATATGGTGGAGTTTCAAACGTCTATTGTATCGTGACAATAGACCAGATGGTGACAATAGTTAAGATATAACTCCTTGGTAATAACATTTGAAGCTTTGTTCCTCTATTGTTACTTAGACAATGGCATGCTGCCCTGATCCTTCTGATCCTAAGTAGATTTCTTGACTTAATATGACGTAAAGTATTAAATACAAAAATTCTTATAGATTAACCTATGAATTATAAGTAATAGTTGATTTTTTTTATTAGTATCAACTTGGAGATATTTTATAGGGTTCAATGTTCACTACATCTTACCCACGACATATCTTTTTCAATGGCACTTGGCCAGAGGAACACATAAATATTTGTTTGAGGGTCTACAAAACTTCAACTCAGGGCATTTTGCACAACCTCAGGGTCAGTATGATTTTTGTCAATATTCTTAAGACAGCGTTTCAGATGCATCTGCAAATAGCTGAACCAATTCTCTTTCTCAAGCAATTGGCAGCACATACTAAGGCAATTTTTACTGTTAATTAGTAACAAATTCAATCAAAAACTTGATTGACAATAAAAACTAATTTGACATAAATTATAAAGCCAACATGCCCAAGTCATTAGGTCAACTATTATTATTAAGTCTATCCTAACCAAAAAAGCCCTCGAGCCCATGTTATCACAGTCAAATATTATTAAGTGGAATCACTAGACCACATATCCTGAGTTTGGATATAATTAGGTTAATATTTGGTTTGTAATTACTGACAATTTAGGTACATTTAACCAAGCAATAAACATTCAGCATCAAACTAGGATTGTTAGGCAGTTGTAATGAATACGTCAACTTTCTGCTAGAAAATCCCTCAACAGTACACAAATGGCAGTTGGTGTCAAACTCAGATTTCACTGACATATACTAAATTAACTAATTAAAATCATTTTTTGCTATTAGTCGTTGGTGATCCTTTTACTAATTTGGGGCTACTGTTTGGCCCCACTTAAACCTAATTTCCCAACTTGGTGAACTAAATTTAGATTTGGTTAAACCAAATTTGGGAGCAAATACCTAGCAATCACCTAATAAATAATGAAATTTAGTCAATGGGCCATTCCGCTGGGATTGGCCATTTCATCATAGATCTCAAAAATTACTGGAGGATTCCATATGGTTAATTTTGACAGGCCTCTCCTCTAGTTTACAGCTTTGAGCCCATTCTTGACTTCAGCTATGGTAAAGAGCTTTTATGCTAAGATAAGTTGTGCTCTCTACAGGGGCTTTGTTTTGTTTAAGTGAAAAGCCTATCACAAAAAATCGAGAATAATAGCAATTAAAAAAACCAACCTGCTGATTGATTGAGTACCATAACTCAATGGATTAACACCTTTCTATATGAAGTACCTCCCCTAATCCTGAAATCTTAGAGGTATGGACCACCTTACAATGCACATTACCCTCCGTTGACCATGACCAATATCAACTCCAATACGAGAACCTTAATAAGGTATGCAACAAATATTGAATGGCATTTGCTCTGTGGGAGGCTTCTGAAGTCACTCCCACACCTCTTTGGTGCCTTCCACAATGCTAGATTTATATACCTCAGCCCTATTACTCTAGGGAGAATTGCTTTGGGTACAGATGCTATCTTTAAAGCCTCATCAATACAGTCATTCACCACCACTGTTGGACATTTACTTTTGCAGACTAAAGAAAAGAATGCTGTAGGTCGAGTTCTGCTAAAAAGGGAAATGTCAGCCATTTAAAGATATTCCAATGTCATTAAGAGCTCATTTATTAAAATAATAATAAAAAAGCTACTTTCTCTCTGCTCAGCGTAACTTTCCAAGCAAATTATTTGGAAAATTAAAAGAAAACACTTAATTGCACACTGAAGTCTTTCTCCAATGTTGTCAGATCCCCCGCCAACTGTACCAGCATGGGGCAGCAGCAAAACTCCCCCTCCATTTTCTATCTGACAGGAAAACGCTCTTGGACTGGATCACACAGTCATCCCAAACTTTGGGACAATTCATTCCTCCCAAGGATCTCGATGCTCATCTCAACCAAACCCAAGTGGTGCCCCGCTGCCCCCTGGTGCTCCCCCTGAGCAACATGAATTTCAGCCTAAGGGTCAAATATGGGAAATTCATCCCCTACGATGACCAAGCCATTATCAAAATGGCTCAGGTGGTGATGACACCAGCCTGTTTTATAGACTTCCACCCTTATAAGGGGTACTTTGATCTCAGCTTCCCCTGTGAAGCTGATGCAGCCACTGTGGCAATGGTGCCATTAATTTTTAATAATATTCCCCTCCCAACGACTTAGACCTGGCTCCCAATGGACACCACTCTTGGTGGTCCAGTTCGCTGGTTTGCCCACCCACCTCCCCCCGAAGTGCTCCACCAGGAGCTGATGGAAGGTTTGGCAGCCTACGGCGCCAGCCCCATCTTGCAATCTGTGGTCCAAAATGGGGCCACACGCCTCGCTGGGCCTTGGGTGTATGCCACAATCAGCCCTGAATTTAGAAAATTTCTCTAGCAATTCCCCCTAATGCCACCATCCCATCTGCCCCTGACCATCCGTTCTGGGCCCGCGTTGATGGTGGATAAACAATTTGTCCATCCTGTTTTGAGTTAGATCACTCAAAATGCAAATGCCCATACTCAGAAACTTCCGCTGACACCAAAAGTTTGCTTGATGCCCACCAGCCGCCGCCCATCCCACGCCAACTCCAACATGGGGTACAATACTACCTTCCCCTCCTCCAATGCCTGATGCTGCAGCTGCACCTGCAGCCACCAATTAGCACCAACCTTGCCCCAATGCTACAAATAATTCATCCAACTAAACATCAGATTGGATCCCAGTTCAATCCCATGCATCCACAAATGAATCAAACAAACCTCAACTGTATGCTGATTCCCCAATCCAATTCAACCAAAATCCATGGGAACTATTGATGAAATTGATAATCAGGTAACGTCACTGAAGAACCAACGCTGCAACTCGAGCAGCTCTAGAACACAGAATGGGATGCAAAATTCCCACCTCAGAAGTATGTCCCATAACCTAATGCCAAACCATTCTACAGCGACAGACAGCTTGCAGTAGAAGCAGCTGCCACACCAGATTGCCATCTGCTTCACAAAGCGCTGCCAAATCTGTGGCTGCTCTTGCAGGAGGAATTCCACCTCCCATTATCCCCATAAATCTTACTCCACAAATTAAGATCATCATGAAAACTTTACACAAAAATGTCACTGAAGCCATCCAGAACGTGGTAACAGTAGCACGGAATCTTTGAGCAAAGATAACCTGAACCAACATTGCCAAATTAATTAAATTCCCAGACGCCCGCCTCAAAGCTGAAGACACTTTGGGCAAATACATCGTTGGTATAATGATGGCTGGCAACTATTTGGAAGTTCCAGTCATCAAGGATATTGAACCCCATGCTGCCGATGCCCCCACTCCCTTACAATCTGCCTTAAAATGCATCCTACTCTGGAATGAGATGGATGCGGCCAAAGACAAGCCCCCAATCCCCCCTCCCCATCCACCATGGAGGGATAGCAGTATTCGCTGCCCACCTGGTTGGATATTTTGTTAGGTACAATTCAATTGATCTGTCCTTTTTGGGCATTTAATTTGAATTGTTATTTTTATTTTAATATGATTTTAGTTTTAGTTCGGTAATGTCCCCTGCTTGGCTTACCTCAGTTAAATAAAATAATAAAAAAGTTGAGGAAATTGGCCAAAAGTCCCTGGCTGATTCTCGGTGGAACTCCATTAATTGGGGAAACACCAGTTTGAAACCTCTATGGGCGCTAATAAAATTAGCTGGTCAGATTACTCCGACCTCACCACAGACTTTGGGGGAATCATTGGAAGGCACTCCCTAACCCCATTGAAGCCCTTCAATGCACCTGCGCGTGGACCCCCCTTTTATGGGCTTGGAGGGGGTCCCCCAGGGTGCAAGAAATTTCTTGGGTGGTGATTGGCTTAAGTTTATAAAGATGTTGCCTCATGGGTACAATTGGGCCAATCAAAATTCCTCTTCCTTTGCTCCGCTGCCCTAATGCGAGTTCCCAAGTTATGATATGCTATTCCTGTATATTTCCTAATTAAGACTTGTGCAGGATATTCTGAATATATCCAAAATTTTCCCTCAGCCTTTGAAAATACTTTAGATACTAGATAGTTGGACGTCAAGGAGTATTGTTTTTACCCTTATCACACGTTAAATAAAAATCATAAAATCCATTTTTATTAGCGCTTTAGTTATTTGTTTAAATTTAGATAAAATCTTTGTGGAATCCAGCAGGCGTCAAGCACTAAGCAAGCGCATATCAGCTTGATTCCCACAACCACATACAAATAATCAGGTTGCTTTACCATGAAGTATCACAACAAAGAAAGGCTTACTTATACCCTACAATTAAATATAGTCAATTTCTATAATGCCCCTTCTCCTTTAATTATAACAACAGTGAAGCCATTGCAATAACCATTGGTTAATCAACAAGGCTCATATTTATTTTGCAGTGTTAGATAATGTAATTTCAGTTTACCTGGAGGACCAGCTTCATAAAAATATGCAGCTCCTTGAGGCTTCCTGGAACCAACGCTTCAACCAGATGTAAATGACATTGTGCGGACCAACCGGCAGCACTTCCTGGAGTTAGCCTCATAGAATATCGCTCTGAAAGTGAAGGGCCCAAAGGGACTCAGGGACCAGAAGGACCAGAAGGCCCTGAAAGACTAGAAGGGCTCAAAGGTCTCCACGGGACACAAGGACCTTCTGGTCTCATGGTGCCTCCTCATGGAAATCCTAACAACGCCTGGAAACAAGATGCTCTAACAGCGCTAGCTGCCTACAATATCAAATATGCAATGTGGCTCAAGGGTGCAAGCTCCAAGTAGTATAACCCTTTCAATCCCATAGTCTCAACTAAGGCTTTTCAGTTGAGATGGATAAGTTCAGTGCATTCATAAAACTCAATGATAGTTGCATCATCAAACGTTAATAAACATGACATAGGTTCCAATCTCTCTTGAGTAAATTCAAGAGTCAGCTGCTCCTCCAACGTTCTGAAATTCAAGTGCTGAATGAGCAGGTTGCCATAAAGTCTCTATTACCTCTTAAAACCGAAATTGGATAAAATTCCAGAGGATCTGGAAGTAATAAGGAGATAATAGGGATAACAGGCCCCTCATGACTATGCAGAAACTGATATTTTCAAGCCTGTATCAGTTCCTGGTGCCAATACTCTTTTCACCCAACTTTTAATTAACTTAAAGCCTAATTTAAGAAGAATTTTCACCCCAGGGAAAAAAACATTGCATCCTTCCTGTACGCTTACAAGAACTTGATGAAAGAGGCTACTGACCATCAGAAGGTGAAGCACATCCACTCCTATATGAATAGCACCACCTGGAATATTAAAACTCCCCGTTTAAAAGGAATGCCACGCATTGGAAAAAATCCATACTAACCTATTCCAGGAATTTGGAAGCAACAAAACTTAGGCCAATAAGAAGCGGGTGTTCATGGGCATTTGTTTAAACAAAGGAGAAAGTCCTGTGGAGCTCGCCAGCTGACTCTATATCCAAGCACAAATTTTTGGTAACCACCGAATTAATTATCTTGGACAAAGCCATAAAATCAGTCATCTCCATGTTGAGATCTTGTCCTGAGGTCCAGATGCACATGATTGTTCAGAAGAACAGCTTTACCGCGTACAGATTATTAAGGAAGTACTTAATGAAATTCCTGCATCTAGATTGCATACCAAGTCCTCTGCATCCATCTCCTCCAGTAATCCTCAGGGCTAAGTGGTTGATAACAAGAAGAAGTTCTCCAAACCTCAATGCTCCTACTGCAATGGATTCCCTCATAGCACCAAGACTCGTTGGGAGAGACTTGCTGGGGAGGCATGTTAGGATTTTTGACGACCATAATTTACTACCTGACAAAGATTATACATCTGCTTTTCCACTAGGAAATTTATCCCATTAGTGGATTTAGGAGTTATCATCCTATATACAATAACTATTGTTAAAAAATTATCCCAAATGAATATTTGTCAATTCTCTGGGTTTTGATACCCTGGATTGATAGTGTTTCATTGGGGTTTGTCTCTGACAATAAACAAGAAAAATAGGCTGTCAACTTTCATATTCAAAAAAATTCAATTAATTGTAGGAGTAGATTGTGTTTTATCATTGACCAACTTAGGGAATTTACGAGTTGCTAAGCAAGTGATGCCGCCTGTACTAGCAACTGATGATTAAACCTTTTTCTGATATTGTGACCTGCAGGTTATGGATAAGAGTCCCATTACTTAAACATGTTGCTAACCTGGTAAGAGTGAATCTCTAATGTTTAAAAAAGGCGTTAGAACATGTTCTTCATTTTATCCTAGAGAAGAGTGAGTTTAAGTAGGGGAGAGAACCTGATCAGACCAACGAGAAAAATCATTGTTTTGTGCTACCCTGGAAGGTGAATTCATTGGAAATGGCTGCCATTCCCAGTTGGAGAACCAACAGAAGAGTTGGGCGCTGAATACCCTATATATTCACTTAAAGTTTATTAATAAAGAAGAGTCTTGTAGATAATAAAATACATAGTTTAATATACATTTGTTGTATTTTGAGTAATCTTGGGATTGAAGTAGAGAAATCAGATATTCCTGGAGCCAAATATTACTATTAAGTTCTCGGTGGTTCCTGTGTTAAGAGAAGAACCTCTGAACATAATACTAGTTAAAGCTTTAACATAAGTAAGGGATAAAAGTTCACAAAGAATACCTTTGAATAATATTTGCCGAATAAGTTAAGTAAGAGACCTCTAAGTCGGAATTAGGAGCCAAATCTTGAGAATAGAAGTTCCCTTATGACCTCTGTACCTGCTGCCAGTAGGTTAAGTTCTGTTGTTGTCCAGAAGTTACCAACATCAGAAAAGAAGTTGAAGGGAGAGGATTACTTTGTTATTTGGAGAGATTAAGTAGTGCCTTCACCGTTGGGTGAAGGAAGATTGTTTCTGTTTCAATGAGAACTCTGAGCAAAAGAATTATTTGATCATGAAACGTTCAACTGGATACTAGTCTTTAAACTAAAATTAATTACCCACATATTTATAAGATTATTTATCAACATATTTGGCTGCACATATAAAGAACCTGTGCAAGAAAAGCAAGGGAGCTGAAGGAGCTATAAGAGATAGTTTAAGGGGTTAATAGTGGCGTTCAATCCAGAAGGGGACTTGAGTGAAAAGCTTCTCAAGTTTAAAAATTTGCGCTCAATTGAGAAGTCATCAGTTCACAGAATCTTTTAAAGGCATAAAAAATTAAAGTCAACATAAATTTAAAGCACTTCATGATGACATCCTTGTATAACCCCAAGAATGTTTAGCGAGCTCTACTGAGTCTATTCTTATTGTACCATAAGAAGATGATCTTTTGCCAACTGATAATAAAAAACTTGATCTGCTTACTTTCTTCTAACGACTTAACTATTATATTCACTCTATCCCCACAATTTTGGAGCTTAGTTACACGTGTTACCATCTAAATCAATAATTTATTGTCCAAGGAGTTTTCAACAGAGGTTCCCCCATGAATGTCATTTTGTTTAATAAATGAAGCACATCAAAATCGCTTCTGACTAGCCACAATGCATAGAGTACGGCTTGGATGGGTAACAATGAATTTGGTCCATTAAGCTTATTTCTTGCCGCCCATTTGCTTTGGCAAGCTTTCTGTGAATACTACAGCCATGCATTAGACAACCCACTTTATGACCTTCTCTTTTTGGACTTAGTTTCTCTGGAACTATTCTACTGTCATGCACTATGATAAAGCTTTTTAATTTGCTGCTAGAGAAGTGGGTTCAATTGGTTTTTGAAACCTCTGTGAAGCCAAAATGGAGATAAAAGCTCAGGTTTTCTTGTTGAAGAGCAAAAGTTTGGTTGACTAGCTCAAATATTATATAAGGGGCTCTCAATTATAGATATCACTTCTGCGGTATATGGCCAAGAGGACATGCCTATTTATCTGCCTAAAACGGCCACTATATAGCCAAAGTTCCAGGTCATAGTTAACATCCAGGTTCATATCAATATTCCCTAATGACAAATGTTGGAGATACAAGGTATGGATAACCTGTCCATCAAGGTGGTCCTGACCTTTCCAAAAATTTTAGATCCTGCATATTCTGGATCCATATAGGTGCTGCTGAAATACTAACTGACAAACTTAAGATAATGGTTCTAAAATAGTCCGCCACTTATATTTGTCTCCTTTCTGAAGAGGCCATAGATGACATCCATAGCTTTGATAATCTAGGGAATCTGGGTTAGAAACACCACCATCCATAGCGCAAGTTGACACCTCTATTGGGAATGGACTCACTAGTGAACAACAGAGCCAAATTATACATACTGTAAAAGTACCTGAAACTCTTTTAACTTCTAACTATGCTTTTAAGAAATGAAAGACGTTTTACATCACATTGAGACTAGGGACGCTTAACCCATTTGATCCAGTTGCTACTGAAAATGTAAACTTGAAGAAGCTCAGGTGGCCGTTGAGCTTAAGAAACATCTTAAATCCAGGTTGTTGGTGCCTTCACGTAGCCCTTAAGCCTCCCCTCTCCTTTTTGTTTGGAAGTGTAATGTCAATCATTGGATGGTGATACACTATTTATGACTTAGCTCCATTACCAAAAAGGACAGTTACCCTTGCCCCAGATCAATGACTATCTTCGCTTGCTTTCTGGACCACAATATCTTTCTGCTATGGATCTCAATTTGGATATTAGAAAGTAGAGCTAGCTTTAAAATTGGTCCAAATGTGCACTTTTAGACAATGAGTGGTTATTAAGCCAAAAAGGATGCCACAGGGCCTTTGCAATGAGCCGTCATTTTACAACGCGTCATGGATGGGTTCCTAAGGAGATTGAAGATATCCTGTGTCCTCATGTACCTTGATGATACCACTGTCTTCTCACAAAGCTTCAATGGCCATGTGGAACACCTCTGGGAAGTCTTTATCTATCTTAAAAAGGCCTTGATGACCTTAAGACTTTTAAGTGCTCTTTCATCCTTAAAAAATGGAATTTGGACACAAGGTCCTAAACTGGTATTTAGCCCATCCCAGATAAAGCCTCACCATTAAAAAGATGTCACTCCCCAGAGCCTTAGGGATTTTTAGGTATTCCTTGGCATAATGGATTAATATTTTCAGTTTAATCCTCAGCTTTATAGTTTAGCTGAAACCTTAGTTTACCTTCTACTCAAAAAATGTACCTTTTGAGTGGCGGCCTGAACAGGAACATGAGTTAATGTGTTGCAGACCTCTCTTTTACTAATCTATATTAGTTCATCCGCATTTTGACCAACCTTTTTGATAATTTCTGATTTTAGTGATATCGTTGTCAGGTCCATTCTAGCTCATCACAATGAAGATCAGGTCATTCACCCAGTGGCTTACTACAGCAAGACCCTAAGCAAGGCTGAATGGAACTAAGCGTAACTAAGAATAATGCTTGGCTGCGTTATTGGCGATCAAGCATTTCCAGACCTACCTATATGGGACCCATTTCATCGTCATCACTGACCATTCCTCACTTGATGGATGTATCAGATGAAGGTCCCAGATGGCCAGTTAGCAAGATGGTCCTTAAGGATGCAGAACTATACTTTTAATATTGTCTATTTAGCAGAAGCAATTAATCATAATGCTGATGGACTCTTGAGGAGAAGGTACTGGCTGCTTTATCCCCAAATGAAGAAAGACCTATGACCTAATTGGTCATCCTAAGCAATGGGAGTTGGAAACTCCTTATATTCGAGCAGGGTTCCAAAAGATGACCTGAAATAATCAAATCAAAGAGGGAACGCTTTACAAGAAAAACAACAAAAATGGCTCCCTTATATCCGTCTTTCTTCCCAAACCAATGTTATGCTTGAAGGACATATGACCGTGGGACATGGGGAAGTGTAAAAGACCCACAAATGGCTAAAGAAATAATGCTATTGGGATCAGATAATTGAGATATCCAGGAAGTTATATATAGGCATGTATTACTTGTCAATCTAAAGATTGGGCCAGTCTATGGTATCAGCATTCAGTAATGTCTCCATTAAGCCCCTTTAATGTCATCAGCATTGATATAGTGGGCCCTCTTCCCACTGGGTTACATGGCCATAAATATTTTGAAAGCCGTGGACCATTTAACCAAATAGTCGAACCAATTTCTGTTCCCACTGCCAGTGCAAAAACCAAAGCTCCTATTCCAACTCAATCATTTTCACCCAGCATGGATGCCCAAGAACTTTACTTTCAGACAATGGGTTAGTATCAACTCTCATGTAGTCCAAGAACTAACTTCACTTTTTGGAACTAAATAAAGTTTCATCGCCCCCTATAATCCCTCAGACAATGGGGCAGTGGAATGTGCAAAAGAACCCTCATTTCTATCTTGTAGAAGATGGCTGCCTCCAACCCCACACAATGGAACCACTACCCAACCAGCGCCTTTCTTTCTTACTGAATATGCTACCATCAAATCAAAAAGATGTCCCCCTTTTAAGCTCTATATGGGCGTGCTCCCTGAATACAAAGTAGCTTTCATCCCCTTTTAATACCACCATTACTGAGAACTCCAATTTGACCATGAGGGCCTTATCTGATTATTTTGCCCAGCTTTATGTCCTAGCCACGCAAGACATTATCACCACCACAAAAAGGGAGACATTCCAATCTATTGCCAACCAACCCTCCTTACCATTTTCAATTAGGTGACTTATTTACCTTTTATCATCATCACCCAGAGGTCAACGGAACAGGCTCAACGTTCTTTGATCCAGACCTTGCATATTTTTAATAAATTAAACTCTAGTACTCCATTAACAATGTCAATCAGGGGACAGTGTCAAACTGAGTAAATGGCATATTCCTATGGTCCTATACAAACCTCTGACAGGATCTTTAGGGGTGGTGACGTTGGGATTTAAGATGATTATTGCATCAAGATCCCTACTCATTGTTGTAAAATTCTGCAGAATGGGATATAATCTGCCAAAGAGTTTCCAGGAGTGATTCCACCTGATAAAAATGAAAGGCATTATGACTATAGCCTTTCCTCAAACAATTTTAATAAAATATAAAATGAAGCAGAAAGCTTCAACAACACTAAACTTTATTTCTATGGGCAGAGTCCACTACCATTCTTACCTTCCGATTTAAACTGTATAAATTCATTACGTGTTATCAACTAATAAAAACCCCTCCTTTATTCTTCATTTTCCCCTTTATGCTCATCTCCTCAGCAACCATATAACCCATCTACTCATCTAATCAGCTTCTAAATTTCTATCTTACTCATCTTGTTATTGGGGGCTCCAGTGGAACTCCTATATTCAGCTGAGGTTGGATCGCTTAGTGTTAACCCATATTAAACTGTAAGAAGTTATTAAATGCTCTAAACTCTATCACAACAGATAA